>VZTM01042699.1:97449-110938 GCA_013400555.1 Jacana jacana | reverse complement strand
GCGGGTTTGAGGGGTGTAGACCCTCACCCAGTTTCCTCCTTGGACAACTTAAGGCTGGCGTGAAGGATGCGGTGAAGCCCGTTATCCCTGAGGGAGAGTCTTCTTGGGCTGCTTTAAACTTAGTTGGAGCATCCTACACCGATGCTGTTTGACGCTGATGGAGCGGGAAGCTCTCAGGTGATGTTTCCCCCCCTCCCTTCCACCTCTCCTAGGCTTTTCCGTATCCCTTTGAAAACGTTGTGCTCGCTTTTCAATTTGAGTTTAGAGTCTAATCTCACAAGAGGAGAACTTAGGATAGGTTTATACAGCTGAAATCAGTAATACAGATAGCTTAATCGGGGGCTCTGCTTTACCTGAGCTTCTGTGTTAGGGTTTCAAGGTCTGCACGTAGATCTAAGTTTGCTCTTTGGGGTGCTCACCTAGCTGGAGGGGTTGTCCCGTTGAAAAGGAAAAGTCTTTTACCTTGAACACACAGGATTATGTTAAACCTCTGCATTTATTGTAGCAGTAAAGAAGCTAGACTGCGTGGTTACCCCTCATTCCTGAACGGATAGAGGTCTGAATATTCTGAGAATATAAAACAATCAGGAGAAAACTATAAATGCATCCTGGTGAACAAGGACAGAAGAAGATATTCTGTAGAGTATTGATTCCCGTGACTGGTAGCAGGAGCTGTTAACCCCTTCTCAGAAGGTTATCAGCTCTGTGATCTAGTCTCTGTCCTCTGCCCAATGCTGTAGTGTGCACTCTGATTCAGTGGCTTGGTTTGTATCGAAAACGCTTGTCATTGCCCTCGTGTCCTTAATGTTTGAGTTTTATAAATTGCTTGTGTGTACCAGCAGTTCAAGGGGACTTGGAAATTTTATTCCAAGTCGTCACCAGTGCCCTGAGTGTCTCCTAGGAGTTAAACACTGTGAACAGCTCTGGTAGCACATAGTTCTTTCAGACATGGTTCCTCCCCATTTTTTTTCCCCCTTCCAACAGGGAAAGGGAAAAGCAGGTCTTGATAAGAATTGGGGTGTAGTCATGAATTTCACGTTTCAAGCTAGAGGGCTATTAAACGAGTGTTCCACTGACCCCTGTGTGAGGTGACAGATCTGGCTGGCGGCCAGGGACGCTGTAATGCTGCGTGCCCCTTATAAAACTGGCTCGCTTTAAATAGAGTAGCGTTAGAGGCCAAGTGAAGGTAATGGGAAAGCTCGTTCTGGTTTCCTTGGGTTTGGGGAGGGTTTTTTTTGTTCTTTGAATACCTTAATGTTCCTGGGGTAATTTTAGTGGTTGATTAATCGTAGCCCAGCTTCTTGAGCTTAAGAACAGCATGCAAAAATCTTCAGGCCTGGCACTGGTTGCTCAAAGCATCATCTTCCTATTGTGGAATAGGGTTGGCTTAGTAGGGTCGAGCACCACTGTCTGCTGGCTTGTTTTCTCCAGGGCTGGAGATGGAGATTGCTTAGCAAGCTAATACCAAGCGAGTTCCTTTACTGGTCCAAGGATACATCCTCCCTGGCATGGGAGGCACAGCTCAGCCTTCTGAGCAGTAGGCAGGTCGTGAACTGCTTGAGCTGGCCAACCCTGCTTTAGATGAATGCAAGTGAATAGTCCCTTCGGATGTTAAAAGCTTCCAAAAATAGTTGCAAAGTCTCAGCTAAATTTAATACGGCTAGAATGTCAATGGGAAGGATTAGAGCATTTGGGATTTGCACCAGTTAGTGTTCAAAAAAAAAAAATAATAAAAATATCCTCTTCCTCATCTCTTATCTGTCACTCCTGTGAGAGGAATAGGGGAGATTTGACACTATTTTTGTGTGGAGCTAAACAAATTTGAGTTAAAATGTGAGTGGACTTCACTGTACCAGTAATTTTTATTCCTGTAAAGGGAATAGTTGTGGCCCAGGTGGGAGATGTAGAGGTGAAGGTTGAGGGAAGGGGTGACTACAGTCTGTGTTGCTATTGAGACTGCAGCAGCTCGTTAACCCTCTCACGTGAGGTCCTGTTCTGCTGTTTCTAATTACATAAAATATCTCCATTAAGTCCATGGGAGCTTTCCATAGTGAAGAATTAGCACCATGTAAAAATAATACTAATCTTCAGTGTTTATTTTGCAGAATGGAATGAAATTTCAGTAGGTTACTGCTGTCTGAACTTCCCTGTTACACTCCTGCCTTCTACCAAAATCTTCAATGCGGGTCCAATTGACTTCAAGAGTTGTATCCTTAGGCTAACACTACAGGAACTGGTGACTCTGTTCATTGAGTCAGCAATGAAATTTTAAGTAAAAACCGGCTGTTTCAGTAAAAGCTTAATGGATTTGATTCTTCCCCTCCCTCTTCCACCCCTTTGAATTATGATACAACTTGTTCTTTGTGTGGTGGTTGTTTTTTTGTCTAGTAGGAGCAGAGGTGGAATCTGTACAATTTTTCTGGACCATTCTATAAAAACAACAGCAACTTCTCAGTCTTTTTTCCCCAAAATTTTCTTAATTCCTGTAGATTACTGTTTCCAGGTTTGTACTTGGGACTCAATAACACTTTCAGTTCATAGTGATTATATTTAAAGCTTCTATTTGTAACATTTTGTTTGCTTTATTCTATTTTTAGTCATGTTGTTTGTTATGACAAGCAGTGTTTAATAAAAAAAAAAGTAAAGTTTCCTAGTGATTTCAGGAGATACGTGCCTGTTTCTTCATCTCCCTTAGGGACTTTAAAAAAAAAACCAAACAAACAACAAAATAACCTCTTAAGCCAGGAAAATGGTCACCAAGGAAATGCCTTATTAGTTTCACAGACTCCTAGGAAAGGTTGGAAAGGACCTACAAGATCATCTCGTCCAACCCTTCTCCTGTCACTTGCTAAGCTACTAAATCATATTTATTATTTAGATATTATATAATTAATATTTCTATTTTTTTCCATAATAAGAGTGGATAAATCTATATGTGCTTGGTGATATGTAAGGCACTGGTCCATTCAAACACTTCATGAGCTCGTGTCGTCTTAACTTCAGCTGAAGTTTCGTTGAACTCTTTCCTCTGTAGAGGTCTAATTTCATATCAAGATGTACATCTTGGCCCTTTTAGTTTTATATTAAAAAAGCAGTACTTCTTGCCCTCAGTTTTTCAAAGAGAAATTTCAGTAAGCTATTGTTATTTGTCAATGAATATGATTTTCTGTTGGTATGTGTTAATTTTGGCTAGAAGCATACCAGGTCTATAAGCAGGTATAGAATGAATGCTTGGCTCCCACCTGGAATCTCTACAGAGCTTTTGGCTGTGGTTGTCTACAGGGCTGAACACTGACAGGACCCCATCTGTCCCAGCAGGAAGGGTGTTTGCTTTGTGTTTTGAACCATCACAGATGGCAAGCTCCTCTGGCACCCTTTGACCAGAGGGGGAGAAATCTGAAATGGCTGAAGTCAGTGTAAAGTGATGCAAATTGTGCATATGAACGGCACGAAAGAAATGAGGAGATTTCACATAGAGTCTGAAAAAGTACTGGCTGGTGTGGTTTTTCCAAAGGTTAACAGTACTGCACTGGTGGGGTACTGCAGTCTGGTAATGTATATTCTGACTTGAAAGTTTGGGGCCAAAACCCTACACCAAATTCAGAAGTAACGGGAGCACTGATTACGTACGGGTGATAATGATAAATAGAGGTGGCAAGCGATCAGCCTTAGCTGGAGGTTGCATGAGCTGGGGCTCAGGTTTGTTTAGGTCTCAGCATTTGTCTGCTAAAGGGAAGAGTCCTGCCCATGGAGTTTGCTAGTGTGGTCCCAGTTAAAATCTTGAGGAATGAATATAACATCAGTGTTGGTGCTGGATCATGCTGGACCATGAGAGCGGGTTTTGTTAGAAGCTGTGGAAAGGGGGCTGTTCCATCATAAATGGGGAATATGATCCAGTGGTTGTCGTATAGTTACATAAATGATGAGTTCCAATTGGTTTTATTTTTACATTGCAATCCAGTTCATGGATTATACATGATATAGCATTAATTGTTTTAAGGGATTTGAGATGGAAATTCTCTTGTTCTAAATCAGTAGAATAATTGAAAAGAGATTTTTTTTGTTTTGATGGAGATCTTGAAGTAAATCCAAAGTGGCCACAAAACATTACCAAAACACCTGAGCCTTAAGGTGTTTGACAGACATGATAAAACATACGTAGTTATTTGTTTTATATATGTGTGTAGCATTACTTATAGTGCAGAAAAAGGTAAGAGTTCCAGATCGTGACTGACTGAAGAGAACATCTGATACGGGGACTTATTATGAAGTTCATGCAGAGCTATGGAAATAGAAATTAGAATTTCACGAGTGCTTTAAGTAGGTTAGTTGCTGAAAAGCTCAGTCCTTTTTGCTGTCACCTGTCCATTCCCAAACTTGCTCTTTTGTTCAGGTTGCTACAAATATTTATGCAGCCATGAAGTTAATCAGGCCAGTTATCTACTCAGGGGAGTTAAACCCAAACCTTTTTTCTTAGGCCCTGTTTTTCCCTTTAGCTGTATCGGTGTGTGCAGTTGTGCCTTGAATCTGAGCGGGAGATGGTGTCTCCATTACAAAAGGCAGTGTGGGGCCTGTCTCTGTAGGAAGTGGCTGGTGTTGGAAGTGAAAAGCCTGAGGTGTGTGACAGATTGTGTTGTGGTTTTTGGCAGAAGTGCTGGTTTGTCCAGTCGGAGCCTGAACTTGCAGCCCAAGGGCTTGGTGTTGATTCAACTGTGCTTGTCCCCTCTGAATATTGCTGAGCTCAGACTCAGAGGCAGTTCGTATATTTCTCTTGGGGAGTGTACATGTATAGATGTATGTTAGTGATATTTCTCTTTTGATTATGGTGCTGGGCTTGATATTCTGCAGTACATGGCCCTTGTATAGCAAAGTGAAACTTGCAAAGCAGTAGTTGTTCTATACAGAAATTCTTAACTCTGCAGGTCCCATCTTAAATTAGGCAGAGGGTTTAATAATTAGGGTATTGTCAGTTGCTAGTGGAGGAAACATTGATCAGAATTCTGGGTGTATCTGAAGTGCAGAGGAGGCTTGTGTGTGTGTACACACCCACCTACAAGTCTTGAAAGAGAGATGATCAAAAGGCATGTGAGACAGTGACTTTCTGAAGACTTGATCAATACCCAGGTCCAGAGCAAATCTGTCTCAAGAACTGACTGAAAAAAGGAGCAAGCTTTTCTTGTTGAAAAGCTCTTGCAGAATGAAGCTCCTGCCACATAATGCAAGAATACTTATTAATTTCTAATCTCAGATGGAACTTTGAAGCCTATATATTGTAGAATTGCCTGAGGTAGAGTTTGCTTATTTCCTTATTGCCAACTAAGATGGTTAAAAATCTGAACTTCATCATTGTAACTTAAAATAGTGTTTGGTTTTGTTGCTTGTCGTACTTGTTTTCCTTAATGATTAAGTTAAAAGCTTCCTTTCCTATCTAGTATCTTATAGTGTGGCTCCACCAGGATAAAAAAAAATAATGAAACAACAGTTTAGTGAAGAAAACTGAACTTTTCTGACTTCTGTCAACAGATTGAGATTCTTTACTTCACACACCCTGTTGCCCAGTACATTACACTGCTAACAGGATGTATGAGATCTATTAGCTGTCATGAAGTTATATTTTCACTTTCACCAAAAAGTATGATAGTAAAGTTAGCTTATTTATTAGTCTAAAGTGCAGCTTAAGAAATCAACTAATAAGCAGAGATGTGTGTGGAAAACAAACCAGTGTTCTGTGTTGCTTCTCTTGGTCTACTCTGACTCCTGGTTCCATTCAGCCAGCAGATCCCTGTTTTGTTATATCCCGGGGCATTCTTGTACATCTTAAACTTCACTACTTCCAGTTCCATTTAATCTCCCATCTTCTCAGTAGAATGCTTAGAATGTGAATTCATAATCCCAATTCCTAGAAGTTTTGAATATCAGCTTGTGTCATCTTGATCCTCTTGAGGCTGTTGTGTAAAGCTGGCTTTGAAACACCCCTCTCTGGGGAACGAGTCCACTCAGCAGAAGCATGAAGCTGGAAGGGTGTTACCCTGTGTGACTACAAAATAGTATCTGTTCAGGCTATATATTTTTTTATTATTATTTTAGGATTAAATTCCTTTATTATTTTAGAATTAAATTCCTAATGTGAAAGTAGGTGGAGGTAGTTGTGCTACCTCCATCAGTATCAGAGTGAGTTGGTGGAAAGACTAGTGTATATTTGATAGTCTGAAGAGCTGTCCTCAGGTTGACACAGTAATAACAATTGGCCTGAGGCTTTCATACTACACCTGCTTCCTTACAGCACTGCATCCTTGTTTGCTTTAAACCCCTCCCTCACAAATTACATGCATAGAGCACAGGACTAGGAAACTATTCTGTTTTTAGCTGTGTAACATACTTTAGTACCTGGAAAAGGAGGACAGCTAAGATCCTGTGACCTACCAGCTCTCTGCAGATCCCTGCATGCACAGTGAGTGGGTTTGCTGCACAGCATTTGCCTCTGGACAAGGTCCCAAATTATCCTGGTCTGACCTTGGGGTTTGTCCTAGAAGACCTCTGCAGACTTCTTGTAGTAGACAGACTTGTAGTTGTCCTGACTAATACTGGCTAATAAATCTGGCCTTATCACATGATTTGAGTGGTAAGGGTGGACACAGTGCTCTGAAGTGGTACTTTTGAGCGTGCTTTAAACTTTTGCAGACTTTTGTCATTAGCCCTGAGACTTCAGCAGTAACAATTACTGACATTTCCTTAATGTGGAGTTATGGAATGATGTGCTCTGTCATCACCCGAATGTCATTTTAGAGCAGCAGCAGTAGGGTTATATGAAAGGCACAGGCATGGCAAATTAGCTCCATATTTTAGCTTTCCTTTACTGAGATTAAGTCTAATAAACCCATAGGGTTTAATTTTGGATGCTAGTCCTAAATAGTGTGTTTGTCTATAAATAGTTGTAAATATTAGTTCGATACCAAGTCCGCAACAGAGCAAGGGCAAATCTGAAGCAGATGAGCACACTGTGTTTATGTAACTCCTGAACTCCTTATGTTGAGGAGAAAGAGCAGCCAAGGGTTGTGCAGTGGTATTGAAAGAAACAAATACAAGGCAATCAATTATTCCTCTGCATAGCTTCTATTCAGCTTGCTGGAGCTCCACAGAGGTTGATGCCTAATATACCTGTGTATGCACTGACAAATACCTGAATTAACACACTGATAATTAATTGGACCTTTAGGTATGCTGCCTGGCTGCTCTTAAGTTTACTCTTGTATCAACAGCAGAGATGCTGTTTGTGTAGGCTTGTTACTTCTGTGTGTTTTAAAATTATCTTCCTGCTCTGATGAATTTGGGGTCAAGACTCAAGTCAGTACAATTTGCCCTAAGAGGTGGTGAGAATCACCTCTTGAGTCCACTCTTCCCTTAGCTGCTTTTCTTTGCTTCCTCATGTGATTAAGGTACAAACAAAGAAACTGCTAATGGGCATGGAAAAACTGGGTGCTTTCTGTCTTTAAATTGTAGAAAAAAATTGGCTTTATTGTAATAGTGATGTGTCTTCTGTTTTTTGATGGTTTTGCATTCATGTTACTTTCCAAATGCATCTTTCTTTTCTTCTCCCTGGCTCTGGCCTTTGAGTCAATGCCTGGTGTAACTTTCAAGGTTATGTTCATTCTGTTCTTACCCACTGCATTACAGTCTCTCTCAGAGCTCAGAAGCAGCAGCCTGCCTTCCCAGTAAACAAACATGACTCTCAAACCCAAATACAACATAGTATTTTCTTTTAGGGCAAGGGACACTTAGAATCATAGAATTGTCTAGGTTGGAAGGGACCTTTAAGATCATCTAGTCCAACTGTCAACCTAACCCTGATTAAAAAAGCCACTAACCCACATCTCTAAGCACTATGTCAACCCATCTTTTAAATACCTCCAGGGATGGTGCCTCAACCCCTTCCCTGGGCAGCCCATTCCAAGGCTCCTAATCGCTCTTTCAGTGTAAAAATGTTTCCTAATATTCATTCTGAACCTCCCCTGGTGCGACTTGAGGCCATTTCCTCTTGTCCCATCACCTGTGACTTGGCAGAAGAGATGGACCCCTGCCTCTCTGTGACCTTCTTTCAGGTAATTACAGAGAGTGAGATGGTCTCCCTTCAGCTTTCTTTACTCCAGGCTGAACACCCCCAGCTCTCTCAGATGCTCCTCATATGACTCGTGCTCCAGACCCCTCACCAGCTTTTGTCTTTCTCTCAACCTGCTCTAGCACCTCAATGTCTCTTTTTTGTGGTAAGGGGCCCAAAGCTGGACACAGTACAAGAGGGGGAGGGGACAGAGGCCAGCATGCTGTTGGCCTGAGATGCCTTGCTGCTGGTTGTGTTCAGCAGCTTGTGCTGATACTGTTGGTTTTCTCTTGTGCAAATAAATGACACTAAAGCAAAGTCCCTGTTTGAGCCCTGGTGAAACTGGTCTTAGCGTTCTGTTTCAGCGGTCAGTTGTTGCCTTAAAATAGAGTGAAATATTCTTTCTACAAAGGATTTCTGTGTTACTTTGTGCATGTGATATTTTTAAAAGTGTAGTGTAACTGTGTCTGTCTTCTCTGTGCTGCCAGGGATGAGGGAAGACTCCTACTTCTTTGGAATGCGAGGCCTGGGTCACTATGGCTGCATCCCGGAGGATGGAGGACGGTTCTTGCTCTACTCTATAAATGGAGACAGCGGTTTAAAGAGGTGTTTTGTGGAGGAAGATTTTCATGAAATAATTGACTTCAATGATCTCCCAGATTCTCTCTTTGCTTGCAACGTTCACCAGTCTGTGTTTGAAGATGAGGACAGTAAGGTACGGTGTCAGTTTCCATGTTTTCAGTGTATAAGAAACATATGCCTTATGGTGGTGTTTATTGCAGTTTCAATCAAACAGCTTTACCTGCCTCCTGCAAAGGAACTGGATCGCAAACAGGACTTCTTTCTAAGCCACGATGTTTATTTCAAGAGCTTATTTCAGAGTTTATCAACTGCAGTAAACAGATGTTTTTCTTTTGTTCAGATTTGCAGAATACTGAAATGTGGGCACGTCTTCATAGCAACCATAGTTAGGGCCCTGATGGAGGTGGCAAAGTTTAAACCTGTGAAAGTTTCTCCCACTTGTTGATCATGTACCACTGTGATGGGAGGCTGCCTTTTTTGTGTTTTCTCATAGAATCATTTAGGTTGGAGAAGACCTTTTAAGAACAAGTCCAGCTCTTAATTTAGCACTGCTGAATCCACCATGTCCCTCATCGTCACATCTACCTGTTTGTTAGATATCTCTAAGGATGGTGACTCAACTAATTCCCTGGGCAGCCTGTTCCAATGTTTGATAACCCTCTCAGTGAAGAATTTTTTCCTAATATCCACCCTAAACCTTCTCTGGCACAACTTGAGGCTGTTTCCTCTCGTTCTGTTAATTGGTAAAAGGAGACTGATGCCTACCTTGCTACAGCCTCCTGCCAGGTAGCTGTAGAGAGCAATAAGGTCTCGAGTGCTTTAAGTTATCTGAAGTATTATTATTTGGAAACATCTACAGTGAATGATAGTGAGAACAAACACAAGGGGAACTGCATGAGAATATTACCTTTAACTCTGCAATTAATCTAAAACTGAATGTTGAAACAATGTACTCCTAAAATTAAAAAAAAAATACAAAACATTAAATTCAACTTTTGCAGGAAGTGTTCTGTTCCTGTTTCTTAGCCTGGTAATCTTCCTGATGGAGGTGTCAAGAATGTAGAACTGATTGCTTGGAGCTTCATTGTCTGGTGAAATTAGCCCAGGCTAATAGTTACAGAGAAATCTGAGGCTACTTGAGTGTCTCCTCCACAATTTTTAATTCAGAAACAAGCTGGAGGTGGTAAAGTGGGTTTTGGCTGGAACTTGCTGATGAGGTATCCAGATAAAACTGCAGATTCACTGGGACCAATGCTGGCCAGGTTGGACAAAAGGGTCTTTTAGTGGAGAAATTACCAGGTGAAAGGGAAATGAAAGAAGGCTTCTAAGGATCTAGGTTTCCTGTTTAAAGTACTGAAGGTGTTTTCTGTTGAGGCTCTGCAGGTAGAATTGTTTTGGGTTTAACTTTCAGACATCTTTGTCTTCCATAATGATGTCTTGTGTGTGCTCAAGTACTACAAGTTAAGAGGAAATAAAAGTTCATACCACAGCACTAAACAAAATGGTCATATATATATATATAAGTCTTATATGCCATATAAGTCTTCCTATGAACTTCTTTGCATTCTGCTTAACAGAAGCTTTAGCAAAAAATATCAGTTCACACAACACAGCAAGAAGGAGGGAAGAGAAAAATAAGGTTGCTGTTATTTCTATACCTGCAAAACCAAATTAGAACAAAAATAGTCTTTCCATGTCCTCGGTTCAGATCCTACTTACAGAATATGAAGCATATGGAGCATATATGACTTATATGGCAGTAGACGTTTATGGGACCTTAGGAATTTCTTAAGTAGGTGTGAATGCTCATTCCTTAAGAGAAGGTTTTTCTCCCAGATATTTATTTCTCTGACTCCTAGACACCAGCACTTCCCTTCTGAATGGCAGTGGAGAGGACAGAGAGATAAGAGTCTTATCAGTTACTAAATTGTGGTCTCTTCTGCATCTGATTGCAGATTGATATATATATATATCAAAATCTTACATTCTCAATTGCAGTCTTGGAAAACAGTGCACCATTTTATTGTATTTAAGTCCTTTTGCCAACAAGCATCTTGCACTTACGTAGTGCCATTTTGTGGTATTTTATAGCCACTTGGTAAAGAACTTCACTAAAGTTGAAGGGATCTGAAAGTCCAGTTCTAAAGGAAGTGAAGAGAAACCTGCCTAGAACTAGAGAATCTCCTTCCTGCAGAGATTCTGGCCCCACTTGCTCCTGAGCTTTCCCTGTTGGGGAGCTGTATTCTAGTACTTAGCTGCTGACTCGGGGAAAGTGGAATGGGTGATTCTGTAAGTATCTTTGGGCATAGCAATCCCCAGAGACCTGCACGCCTTAAGGAACAGCAGCTGTGCTGTGGAGGTGGGTAGTGTCTTCCCTGTGTATGTCTGTAAACTCAATGACATGGATTGAACAGCTCTGTTGGCAGGTAAGTAGTTTCTCCCATAAGTCTGTATTTAACTAGGTGGGATTACCTTCAGATTTCTCATAAAAGCTGAGGATCTGGGGAGCTGATTACGATTTCTGTTACTCCTGTAGAACACAGACTTGTGTTCCTAGTTGATTAATTGTAATCCTTTGATATTAACTCTTGCTGCAGGACAAAAGTTCATGAATTCGATACAAAATATTGTCAACATACAAAGCTAAAGTTTAAAATCATGCACATAATTAATAAATGCTGCAAACAAACATCTTTGGTTATATATTGGTCCAATGTGTATGTAGTGGTACACTAAATTTTGTGAAGAACATCTTAACAGTACTGGTTATATCTACAGTAGTTTCATTGTGTTGTCCATTTTACAGTAAGTAGTTTTTTTTTTCCAAAGTATCTTTGACTTTTACTCCTGACCTACACTTTTATGAGGAAAATAGAGGTAGGATTGTTTTGGAAGTTGTAAATTAGTGAAGAAAGCCACAGAAACTTGTTGTTCTGAATGGTGGGTGTGATTTGGTGCGTGAACTCGCTGCATAAGTAATACTTAAGTGGATAAGCTTCTTAGTGGCTCTGGTGTGCAACAGTATTAATGTAAAGAATTCATGCTGACAGCTCTAAAGTTGCATTACTTGAACTTGACAATTCAGCCTTTTATACTTCAAACTTACAATTATTAAAGCAATGTAGTCAGTACAGATAGGCTTTAAAAGCAGATGCCTTACCTTCAAATGAAATTTCTTTTCTTTATGTAACTGCTTCGTGTCAGGTGTAGGTTAAATTTTGGTTTGTGCTTCAGTTGGGGCTTGCAACAGCCCCCAGGGAACATGTGGCTGCACACAGACCTGCTCTGTGTATGTGCTGATTGCTTTTGTCTGTTCGTGCTGTGTCTGGTATGAGAGAGACCCTCTCACTGGTACCACGTGGCTGTCCTGTACTTCTTAGCCAGGATTCCCTGTTGCCCACCGAGAGTGATGATGGCAACTGCAGGGAGCCTGCGTTTGGACCTTCATTTTCTGAAGATGAGGAATTCTTGCAGCTGAAGGCCATGTCCTTTACAGATGAAGAAATCATTATCAGGTCAGGCTTGAGTTTTCTCCTGGCTGGCACCATGAGGTCTCAACATAGTCCTCATGAAGAGCTGTGGACTCGGGGATCTGAAGACAAGTGTTGCCTCCTGGCTTGAAGGAAGCTGCTGAGGACTGACTGCCTATTCTTACACACTGGCAGAAGAAAGGAGGAATGTAGATCAGTACTAGCTACATGTATCTGGTTTTAGATAACAGACCAGCTGGTCAAAAAAATATTTCCCTACCTTTCAGGCCTGTGTTCTTGGCAAGAAATCTCCAGTTAGGTCAGGAGAATGCCCGGGTAGCTGGGCTGATGATGTGGGCATTTAAGGATTTGCACAGGATGGCTTAGCAGCTTTGACGTGGTTTTGTTTTTCTCCTGTCATGGACAGTCTGCTCCTTCGTGCAGAGAACAAAATTGTACCTTCTTAACAACGTGACTAGAAAATACTAAGCTCTTTGGTTTTGAAGGAAGAAGAAAGGTGCAGAGAAGTAGGTTGTCCAGCAGACCTGTTGCAAAGCTGGGGTCATTCAGCTGTGTCCCCATCCATGGTCTTGGGTTCTGATGATTCGTTTGGCATATAGCAATCTGGCATCTTAATGGGAGCAGATTTATTTTTTTTGGAGCTTTATGGGTTCTTTTGGTGTCCTGGTTTGAGGTAAAACAAACCAATTTTCTGTACAGTAGTTTTAGCTGGGCCTCTTCTAACTAACTGAAGTCTGAAATTAACAGCACACTGTTCAGAGACTGTTTTGTCTCATAGTGATAAGACCTGATTATCCCAAGGGATGGTGCAGAGAGGCCCTTGCTTATATTACTGCTAGAACAACCAAGGTCAGGGAATTCTGTCATTTGCCTGTTGGAGGGTTGGAAGCGGAAAAGCATCGAGGGGTCACACCTGTGGGGAGGAGCAGCTAGGACAGGTGACCCCAAACTGACCAACTGGGGTATTCCATCCCACCCACATCATGCTCAGTATAAAAGCTGAGGGATCAAAGGGTCATTAGTTCTTCCTTCAATGGCCCATGTCTGAGGAGGACCCTGTCTGTTCATCTGCCTTTGATCCTGATCCAGAATCCAGCTCCTGTCGGTCACCGAGTCCAGCCTGGGACGTTCACTGATGCTGCTGGTGACGTGATCATCGTCCTGGGAGCCTGATACGGTTTTGTATAGACTGTATACTTTTTTTATCCTTTCTTTTATACTTTTTAATTTCTCTTTTTATTGTTTATTATATTATTATTTATATTTCATTAGTTTAGTTTTTTTTTTTCTGAACTCCTGAATCTCTTTAATCCTTTCCTCT
>VZTM01042699.1:50426-97333 GCA_013400555.1 Jacana jacana | reverse complement strand
TGAGAAGAGACCAGCACCAACCTCTCTGCAATGCCCTTTCAAGCAGTTGTAGAGAGTGATGAGGTCTCCCCTCAGCTTCCTCTTCCTCAAACTAAACAATCCCTAGATAGAAGCAAGAAATTGTTTACACTGAGGGTGGTGAAAATCTGGCCCAGATTGCCCAGAGAGGTGGGGGGTGCCCCATCCCTGGAAATACTCAAGGTCAGGTTGGACAGGGCTCTGAGCAACCTGGTATGGTGGAAGATGTTCCTGCTCATGGTGGGAAACTTTGAAGGTCCCTTCCAACACAAACCAGTCTGTGATTCTGTGACTTGCTTGGGTCATGGAAGACTTAGTGTAAGGGAGTTAAAAATAAAATTACTGCTGAACTCTGGGATTTGCCACATGTCTCTTGGAAAAACTGATGGGAGGTACTTATGTGAGCAAGATATGGCAGAACCGAGACTGTTATTTTTGGCTGACAGTTTGCCTGGGAGGTGCTGCTCCTTTTATCTTTCCTGATAAAGCAATTGTAGTGTGGAACCAAAGGGCATGACCCTGATTACTCTGAGGGTGGATATGTGTGTGTTTTATCAGTTAATTGCCAGACAAAGCCCTCGGGCTTTCCGGATAGTAACCCTGTTGTTGTGCTTTTATTATGCACATATTACTGGTTTGTAAAACCAACCTTTCTGTGGCTGTAATTTCCTTCAGGCCACAACTGGTGAGTGCACTGTCAGAGGGAAGCAGATATCTTTGTCTTTTAAGGTGGTTTCTTCAGATGCTGTAATGCTGTTACAATATGCTTAAATCGGGGAAGGATGTGCTTCTTCAAGCTGTTTAGAGGCTGTACACTATTCTTTTTTTCTACTGTTTTAGCTCAAATTGGAAGAGGCATCTATTAAACTTGACGGTTTTATTTCAGATAAAGAATGATGAATCGGTTCCCGAGCATTTTAGTTATGATGGAGCTGCCTAGGAAATGATAGTCAAAGTCCAGTAAGTGCTTTTTCCTGCCAGTGTAATTCAAAAAAATAGGAGATATTATTTCTGCATGAGAAAATACAGTGACCAAACATGTGTCAAGTTCTGGACTTCCTACTATAAGGACATACTGGAGAGAATCCAGTAAAGGGACAGTAAGATGGTGGACTGGAGCATCTCTCCTATGAAGAAAGGCTGAGAGAGCTGGGACTGTTCAGCCTGAAGAAAAGGCCCAGGGGGATCATGTCAGTGTGTGTTAACACCTGAAGGGAGTCTGTGCAAAGAAGACAGAGCCAGGTTCTTTTCAGTGGTGCAGGTCCAGAGCCCATGGGCACAAACTGAAACACAGGAGGGTCCCTCTAAACATTAGGAAGCACTTTTTCTTTACTGTGAGTGACTGAGGTTGCTCAGGGAGATGGTGTGGTCTCCCTCCCCAGGTGTTAGAAAGCTGTCTGGATGTGGTCCTGGGCAGCTGGCTCTAGGTGGCCCTGCTTGAGCAGGATTCAGGATGGAGAAGATGACCTCCAGAGGTTCCCTCCAACCTCCACCAGCCTGTGATCCAGGGAACATATGTATAAGTGTATCCTAGTCCTCTGATGAGGAGGGTCAGTGTGTGAATGCAAAACTGGGGAATGAAGGTGAGGCATTTCCTGAACTGTGAGCTTAATGGAAGCAGGGTGAGGAAGGGATGAGCGAAGAAGTTGAACTAGGAAGTCAGTGCCAAAGATAATCCTACTTTAATAGAAGGACTTTCTTATTAAAACGTTTACTATTGTGAGGGATTCTTTCATATTACAACTTAATTTACATATATTGGATGGATGGCTGCTTGCTTTTCCTGCAGAAGCCTGTATTAGACTTCCTTTGACTTTTTTAATAAGATATATTATTCAGCTTGGGCCTTTAAAAAGACTTAAGGCTACCTCAGGTGACTGCTGGAATATTTGTGCAAGGATCCATGCTTGGAGAGAACTCTGTAGCCTTACTTAAAAAGGCTTTTTGCTCCTTTGTACTTCAGCTTTTTCAACAAAGCACCTCTTCATCCTGCTATTTTTATTTTTAAGGTGCAGTAAAAGACACTGGACTGTTGAGTGGACTGCTGTGTTGTCTTTAACTTTTATAAGTTAATTCTGGAACTGAAACTTTCTACTGATGCTTTGACTCTGAATCATATAATTGAAATGTGTCTGTTCAGTGCTCCTCCTAAACAAAGTGGAGCCGGTGTGTCTGCTGCCACGGGGGAGATGTTTCTCTGGGTCCCATTTCCTAGAGGCTAATCTGAGAAGATGCTCTAGGAGGCAGGATTTAGTTCTGCAGGGAAAGATCTGTTCCTTTTGCCTTCATTTTAAAAAAAATCTAGATTGTGAAGTCAAAACCTCTTTGGTCATATTACATCACTGAAGCCTCTAGGTGTTGAGTCATCATTCTATTTAGAGGGTGGCACGCTTCTTTTTAGTCTAATATTAGTATTCAAGCCTGGACTCAGTGGAAGGTCACCCCAGCAAAGATGAAGTCATGGCTCCAAGGCTGGAAAGGAATGCAGATTTCATTCTGCCTTTCTGGTATGCTTGCTGTTGCTTTGTTTTACTTTCAGTTTTTCTACCTTTTAAGGTTGTTGTCCGTTGATGTGATAACAGTATCAGAAACTGCCACTTGAAGCAGAGCATGCCTCGTGCTGTGGAATCCTTACCTACTTTGTTTTGTTCTGCTTTTTAGATGGGATGAATGTTAATCACAGAATGATATGGGCTTAGAAGTGACCTCTGGAGATCATCTGGTTCAACACCCCTGCTAAAGCAGGTCCACCCAGAGCAGGTTGCACAGGAACTTTTCCAGGCAGGTTTTGAATGTCTCCAGAGACAGAGACTCCACCACCTCTCTGGGCAGCCTCTACCAGGGCTCTGCCACCCTCCAAGTGAAGAAGTTCTTCCTTGTGTTTAGATGGAACTTCTTAGGTTCAAACTTGTGCCCATTATCTCTTGTCCTGTCACTGTGCACCACTGAAAAAAGACTGGCTCCTTCTTGCCACCCATCCCTTAAGTAAGGGGGGATATGATCAACACCTCGGCCTTCTCTTCTCCAGACTAAAAAGACCCAAGTCCCTCAGCCTTGCCTCATAAGAGAGATGCTTCAGGCCTCTAGTCATCTTTGTGGCTCTCTCCTGTACCCTCTCCAGCAGTTCCCTGTCCTTGAACTGGGGAGCCCAGAACTGGACACAGCACTACAGATGAGGCCTCCCCAGGGCAGAGTAGAGGGGGAGGATGACCTCCCTTGACCTGCTGGTCACACTTTTCTTGATGCGCCCCAGGATGTTGTTGGTGGTCTTGGGGTGGTCTTGGCCACAAAGGCACATTGCTGGCTCATGGTCATTCTGTTGTCCACCAGAACTCTCAGGTCATTTTCCACAGAGCTGCTCTCCAGCAGGTCACTGCCAACCTGTACTGGTACAGGGGGTTATTCCTCCTCAGCTGCAGGACCCTACACTTGCCCTTGTTGAATTTCATCAGATTCCTCTCTGCCCAGCTCTCCAGCTTGTCCAGGTCTTTCTATTCCCTGTCATTCTGTAAAAATGGAAGTATATATATATACACTATATATGCATTTAGTAAAATGCAAATACAGAGTTGCACAGAAAGGCTGCAAAAGCAGTGTCCTTCAGCACTTCATGAACCACAGCTGCCCTCCAGGGATCCTATCTTGTGCTCCTTCCTGGGTGGTGCTTTACAGACACCTAAGAATCTATTTTTTCTTTTGTATGACCATGGAAGCACTATGACTGTATGAAGTTTGGCTAAAGGAGGCTGTTCTTGACTGGAAATAGGCTGCTTAAAAATTCATTTTCCATGGCATTTATATTTTATTCTGTAACTCATTTCAGATACTTTCTCTGTGAACAGTATCAGTGCAATATAGCTATTTCAGCTGAAAACACCTATGAACTTCAGTGCACTGTATCCAAGATCCCATCTGACTGCTGGAGGGATAATCCCAACTCTTTCAGCTCTGGAACTGCGTGGCCAGCAAGTGTAGGGAAGTGATGGTGCCTCTGTGTTTGGCACTGGTGAGGCCTTACCTTGAGTACTGTGGCTCCTCACTACAGGATGGACATTGAGGTGTGGAGCATGTCCAGAGGAGTTACCAAACTGGTGAGGGTTCTAGAGAACAAGTCATATGAGAGGCTGAAGGAACTGGGCATGTTTAGGTTGGAGAAGAGGAGGCTGAGGGGAGACCTCCTTGCCCTCTACAACTACCTGAAAGGAGGGTATAGAGAGGTGGGTGCTGGCTTCTCCCAAGTGAAGAATGACAGGGGCAGAGGAAATGGTCTGAAGTTGCAGCAGGGCAGGTTTAGATTGGATATGAGGAAGAATTACTTTACTGAAAGAGTGGTCAGGTGCTGGAATGGCCTGCTCAGGGAGGTGGTTGTGTCACCATCCCTGGAGGTATTTAAGAACTGTGAAGCTGTGGAACTTCAGGGCATGTTCTAATGGCTGGAATTGTAGGGAGTTTTGTGTATGTATGGTTGGACTCAATCTTGGAGATCCTTTCCAACCATGATGATTCTGTGATAATGTAAGTCCTCTCTACAGCTGAAATGAGCTGTTGATATTTGTCATTCATAATCCTACTGGACTTTACTGTCTATGGTATAGCTGCTGGGCCATGTTGCTCAACTGTGTATTGAGGGATGGAAAGGGATGCTGGTGTGACAGCTCTTCTATATGTCTGTTCCTTCTGTGCTTTACCAGTCAGTTCTGAGTTATGTTGAGGAGCTCAGATAATGAAACAGGTCACTTCCTGAAGTGGGACATAATGTACCATATGAACTGGCTAAACATGAGTAGAACTGGGAGCTCCAAGGCGAATGAGTGTCCACAACACCCTAGGAGTGGAGAACTGGGGTCACAGTAAGGTGCTCAGGCTTTACTGGGGAAAGGCCAGTAGAAAAGTTAACCTTCATTGACATTTAGAATGTATTGAGTGCCCCTTCTGGTTGGGGGAGGAAAATGAACTAATTTTGATTGGGAGGATTTACATATGTAGAATTTTAATACATACATAGAAGGAGTTTATTTAAGATCATTCTTGTTGCTGTTAAGACAACTTGCTGAGGTTACTAAAGGCAGCTCATCTATTCCTACATGCTTATAGAGTCTGATGATGATTTTCTCTGAGGTGAGCTGTAGAATTTCTTAGAACTGTATTCTTGGAACTGTAAGGAGTTGAGGTTGTTACTGAAAAGCTTCAGCATTTCTACTGTCTTTCTGGAAAAATACTGAAATTTTATGATTTGGAGCCTTTGAAGAAACACCAAGGGATTTAATGAGATTATGCAGCTGTAACAGCATGGTCACTTTGAACCTGTGGCTATGCCTGCTTCATCCTGTGCAAGTAGAAGGTATATTTGGCCAGTTATCCTCTTGGCATCCAGGAATTCCGTATATTCCATATATTCCCCCGTTCAATGAGTATTGAATTCCTGTTGTGAAAATGTGTGGTGGGTTATTGGGTTGTCTGTTTGTTTGTTTGTTTTTTAAACAACAAAACCCCCTTCAACCAACCAAAGTCAAAGCGTTTCTGGGTCTGAAATGCTGCTGTCTAACAGTCTATAGAGTGCTTGTGGTCACTTTCCCATCCCTGCACAGGGTGCTTGGTAGCACTAATGCCCTTGTTCCGATGGGAGAACGTGCCTGGCGAGAGACCAACTGGGTTAAAGGTAAGCCTGTGTTCCTCGCAGCTGAAACTTGGGAGTAGAGCTTCAAAGCATCTAACTATACTAGTTGTTTGTAAATTACAAAAATAAACTGATTAATGGTCTTTCCAGAGCACACAAGGCAGCAGTTACTGTCTGCTTTTTAAATTTGGAAATGTACTTTTCTCCCTAAGAGTAACTATGGAAAAATCCTTCTAGTATTGGCTTTCTGTGGACACGTTCTACTCAGCAGCCTAGAGGGAACGTGTTATCTCAAGAAAGCAGGGTTCAGGGGAAATCTTTCCTGGGAAAGGACCGTTCAGGACAAGCACTTCAATTTTTATTTTATTTTTTTTTTCCCTGGGAATATAATTTACTTATCAGTTCTGCTGAAATAGAGTTGAATAATAAGACATTTTAACAAAGGTGTTGGTAAATCCATGCCAAGGTTTATCAGGACCTTCTGTTGTGGCACTAGAGAACATAAGCTCTGGGAGCCAGAGGGAATTGCAAGGCCTGCTCTCTAAGTCAATAAGGAATCATCCTGTTAATTACTGGCTTCCCTAGGACAATGGGCTTTGCAGTTGTTGGTCTCCTGCAAAAGGTTGAACTGAATTCCTGGACTCAATGTGTTTTGATTTCTGAGGAAGTCGAGATCTGGCCTGGAATGCTGAGGCTGCTCATACCTCTGCATTCACTACCAGTGTCAGCTGGGAAGCTGAGTTCAGCCAAGGACTTATGCTGACAGAGAAGTTCTGTTGTTGTTGTGTTTTTCCCTCTGATTATCCCACTTGAANGAACTGGGAGCTCCAAGGCGAATGAGTGTCCACAACACCCTAGGAGTGGAGAACTGGGGTCACAGTAAGGTGCTCAGGCTTTACTGGGGAAAGGCCAGTAGAAAAGTTAACCTTCATTGACATTTAGAATGTATTGAGTGCCCCTTCTGGTTGGGGGAGGAAAATGAACTAATTTTGATTGGGAGGATTTACATATGTAGAATTTTAATACATACATAGAAGGAGTTTATTTAAGATCATTCTTGTTGCTGTTAAGACAACTTGCTGAGGTTACTAAAGGCAGCTCATCTATTCCTACATGCTTATAGAGTCTGATGATGATTTTCTCTGAGGTGAGCTGTAGAATTTCTTAGAACTGTATTCTTGGAACTGTAAGGAGTTGAGGTTGTTACTGAAAAGCTTCAGCATTTCTACTGTCTTTCTGGAAAAATACCGAAATTTTATGATTTGGAGCCTTTGAAGAAACACCAAGGGATTTAATGAGATTATGCAGCTGTAACAGCATGGTCACTTTGAACCTGTGGCTATGCCTGCTTCATCCTGTGCAAGTAGAAGGTATATTTGGCCAGTTATCCTCTTGGCATCCAGGAATTCCGTATATTCCATATATTCCCCCGTTCAATGAGTATTGAATTCCTGTTGTGAAAATGTGTGGTGGGTTATTGGGTTGTCTGTTTGTTTGTTTGTTTTTTAAACAACAAAACCCCCTTCAACCAACCAAAGTCAAAGCGTTTCTGGGTCTGAAATGCTGCTGTCTAACAGTCTATAGAGTGCTTGTGGTCACTTTCCCATCCCTGCACAGGGTGCTTGGTAGCACTAATGCCCTTGTTCCGATGGGAGAACGTGCCTGGCGAGAGACCAACTGGGTTAAAGGTAAGCCTGTGTTCCTCGCAGCTGAAACTTGGGAGTAGAGCTTCAAAGCATCTAACTATACTAGTTGTTTGTAAATTACAAAAATAAACTGATTAATGGTCTTTCCAGAGCACACAAGGCAGCAGTTACTGTCTGCTTTTTAAATTTGGAAATGTACTTTTCTCCCTAAGAGTAACTATGGAAAAATCCTTCTAGTATTGGCTTTCTGTGGACACGTTCTACTCAGCAGCCTAGAGGGAACGTGTTATCTCAAGAAAGCAGGGTTCAGGGGAAATCTTTCCTGGGAAAGGACCGTTCAGGACAAGTACTTCAATTTTTATTTTTTTTTTCCCTGGGAATATAATTTACTTATCAGTTCTGCTGAAATAGAGTTGAATAATAAGACATTTTAACAAAGGTGTTGGTAAATCCATGCCAAGGTTTATCAGGACCTTCTGTTGTGGCACTAGAGAACATAAGCTCTGGGAGCCAGAGGGAATTGCAAGGCCTGCTCTCTAAGTCAATAAGGAATCATCCTGTTAATTACTGGCTTCCCTAGGACAATGGGCTTTGCAGTTGTTGGTCTCCTGCAAAAGGTTGAACTGAATTCCTGGACTCAATGTGTTTTGATTTCTGAGGAAGTCGAGATCTGGCCTGGAATGCTGAGGCTGCTCATACCTCTGCATTCACTACCAGTGTCAGCTGGGAAGCTGAGTTCAGCCAAGGACTTATGCTGACAGAGAAGTTCTGTTGTTGTTGTGTTTTTCCCTCTGATTATCCCACTTGAAAATATTTGAGAGTTTGTACGGCTGTGGAATACTGAATCCTTTTTTTTCCAGACTGATGGCAGGATATGTTGCTTTCTGGGATGGTAAGTAGGAGAACTTACCAGCAATCTCTCCATGTGATATTTATACCATTTCCTATTGACCAATTTAGAGTGGATTTATTGTAACTGGTGATACTTGCTGTTCTTGACCAGTGTTACTCCTAGGGTTTTTTGGCTTTTTTTCTTGTCTGGCAATCTAAGGTCTGGTGGTGATTGGTTTGTTTTGTTGTTTTTGTAAAGCAGCATGAAGCCAAGGAGGCACCAGGTCACACCTCTGGAATAAACCACAGGAACTTCCTTGCATCTCATTGAAAGTTTACTGTTGGCACAGGGTATTTAAAGCAAGAAGTTGACCTCTCCAGTATCTTCTGACACAAGCAAGAGCTACCTTTTCTATAAGTTACCCAAGGACAGGTTTTTCCTTTGATAAGTCTTCAGTTTGTTCCTGAGTGGTAGTTATCACCTGATAATACATGCTAATATTCGAACACAGATCTGCCCTTCTCCCTCCAGCAAACTGTCATTCAGAAGTCCTCAAAAATACTGTTGTTTCTAGCTGATAGTAATCAAAAAGTGCAGTAAAGCCATTCTAATGTTGTTAGGGCAGCAGCTGTTCCTTATTTTAATACCATCAGAGGTCCTAATCCACCCACAAGTTCTGATATCAGCTTTCTGGCCCAAGGAAAAGGCTTCTAAGGGAAGGTCAGCCTTCATTAGCAATGCATAAAGGCAGTGCGTTCACAGAAGCTACATTCTGGCTTAATCATGTTCAGAACAGTAAATTTCCAACTCCACTGGTTATTTAAGGGAATTTCTGAAATGTTTCCTGTAAAATGTTAAGAATACCATACTAGAGTTTAATACAATTAATAAATCAATGTTTAATAGAGGTAGGAAGAAGTTAATACTTGCAAAGGTATGCAGTCTTGGAACGTGAGGGTTACTGGAGTGTGGTTTGAGGTAGTACAGTGTGAAGAGAGAGAGGCTTTAGGGTGGTGGCATTGGTTAAGACCAATTCTACCCAGTCTCATGAAGGTGAGAGATCATAGTCTGAGTTGAATGAAGGTGAAATGAATTGTCTGTTGCTCCTCTGCATTTGGTAAAGGGTTCTTTGGTGCCAGGTCAATTCATGCTTCTTGGGGGGTTGATGGAAGTTTCTGCATTTGCTGCAGCTGTGTTCTCAGATCTGATCCTCGGGCAACAGATCTGCTGCTAAACTCTACCTTTCTGTCAGCTGAAGGTTTTGTTCAAATTCTTAGTTTCCTGGGTAGTAGGAGTATGTGAATAGTTTTAAAATCAACATATCTTGCACTGCTTTGATTGTCTTGCTGTAATGTGATTACTTTTAACTGGAAGTTCTTTCACTCTCATTTGATTGCATTTTATGGACACTTTACTCTGCTTAAATTACGTGACTTTTGTGCTGGGCTTTGAAATTTAATCCAGGAGCAGATATGGTAGATGTGTCTGTCTCTGAGGGACAAGAGAACCTTTTCCGTGTGATGGAGACTAATGAGCTGGGAGTTAAGATGGAGAAAAAGAAGTTACAGTATTCCTGGCAAGAGAGTAATGAAGGCATCTCTTCCACTGCAGCAGGGAGGAATCAGATCAGTATGTGTTGTCTTTAATTGGTCTTGCAGTTAGTCTAAAGCACAAGGATGTTGTAAGATGATTCTATGATTCTATGATTCTATGACTGCTGCATGCAATCATTTAGAAAGGCTGCATTTAAGGGTACTGGAGCTAGTATTAGGGAAAAATCTTAATAGTTTCACTCCTGTACTTCCAGGTTGGGGCTGACTTAGAAGAGAAGGACAAAATTGAAAACTTTATAGATGTTGAGGAAATGAAGTAGGAGCCCCTGGCTGAGTGAGCCTTGATTTAAAGCCTCAGTAACAGACTGGTAGGCACTGTGGGGCTGACTTCTAAAAGCCATGAAAAGACTCAACCAAGGCACCTCTCCTGTTCTTCTTCATGAGTCTTCTGAAGGTCTTCTTATTTAATTGTTTTTTCCCCTCTGGTTCCTGGGACAGGGCCCTGTGCAGACTGACAGCCCTGGTGTAGCGCACACCCTGATCCTGGCTCTGCTGTATCAAACATGGGCTTTAGCTTATTTGCTTCATTTTGACAGTGGTTGCTTTTGGTTTCTTGCCTTTGCAAAGCTTTTGGGGGGATTCCCCCAAGAATGTCTGTTCAACAAGCAAAGAGAAAATTCAGGTTGTATAATGAAATATACTTAGATGAATAACTTCTAGACCCATCTTGCTCTTACCTACTAGTGTTCCTAGTCCTCTGAGTAAAGGGGCCGGCTCTCACTGTCTGACTGAAAGGTTTTGGTCACAGGCAGTTTCCCAGCTCCTTTAAAGCCCACTGCTCTCAACTGGAAGTAAAGAAATATATTGCAGCACAGTATTACACTCTCCTTCCTTCCCCTTCCCCTGTCCCTCTGCAAATCCCCTTATCTTTGGTATTTGTAACTACAAATCTTCCTTGTTACTACAACCAGTTCATTTCAGGTGTTTCTTTAAGTGTAGCATCCCTTATATCTGCTGTGCTCACAGCTTCTGATACGAGGGCTTTAATTTTGTTTAGGAGTTGGAGGGAGAAACACATAGCACCCATGGCACAGGAGTGTGTTATTAGGAAGATAATGTCTTGCTTTTTTTTATGTTCTAGTTTCAAATGGTTTAAATAATAAAGCTTATACCTTTTTATGAAGGTATAATACCTTTTATGAAAGCTATTCTGAAATAGCTTTATTCATTATTGGTTGCCTTGATCACCCTTATGGTTTTGAAATGGAGTTTTTTCAGACTCCCTGCTGGTTTATGTCCTATACATAGCAGATGCAATCTCTCTTATGTATGTATTTAAATTGTGAGAAGTCTTTGTGAAGGTGACTGTCACTTGCTGGAGCGTAGGCTGGATTATCCATTCAAAACTCTAGGCTTTCTGCTGATCTAAAATGTATCAGATTGGCATTGTTGTATTGACAATGAAAACAAGCATTTAGAGCAGCTTGTCCAAACCAGATATCTGCATTTCATCTATTTCCTTCAGGTCCAAGAAGTAAATCCTTATCTAGTATTTCGCAGTCTTAAACCACAGAGATGGATGTGTGCCTTATTTATACCTTTACTGAATACTCTACAAAATAAGATGAGATTTTTTTGGATTATTTTCCCTTCTCAGTACAATCTTGTCTTTTTCCAGCTCATACTTTCTAATCACTTCTTCTGTTAGTAGATCTTGCTCAGATCTACACTTTGAATGAGAATTATTCCAATGTGAAAAAACAGACCACCAACTGCTTTCTGGTAGTATTTCTGAAAGGTGGGTAGAGGCTGAAAGCAAACATGAACAGATGCTGGGTTCCAGAAAATGCTTTATAAGCTGAAAGGCATGTGAGGACAGGGACTGTTTCTAAAATATTGTCTTAGGTACTGCAAAGGTGCAGTTCACGTTTTCTGCTCCTTGGAATGTTTGGTACCTACCTTGCTTTTTCTTCTACTTCTGCATTAGCAGTTAATGCCCTTCCTATCTTACTTTTGCTTTTGAAGGACCTTCAGCTGTTCTTTATCCATGTTCTTGTAGCTATTAACCCCAGACCATGGGTTAGGTCAGTGTTCTGTGATACTGATTTTTAGGAAAGCTTTAGAGTCTGGTTAATGCCTTGTGTATGTTTGAGTTCTCGGGTACAGCTGAATTGCCATCTATGTATGGGTTGGGTTTTGGGTTATTATTTTTCTTGAGGTCATGTCTTAGGTGTTGTGTAGCGTGGGGTGAAGGAGTGCTTGAAACTGATTCTCACACAGATGTATTGCTTCTGAAAACTGGATAAAAACATTGATATTGTGGAATTTGAAATTAGAACTAAGGAAGTGAAACGTGCTGTTACACTTTCTGATCTCTCCTTGCACCTAATGATCATGCAGCAAATCACCTTGCTAGCAAAGATAGACTTAATTTATACCCATTTAGACTATTTACATTGTGTAAAGGCAAATCCTGGCTGGTACAGAAAAAAACAACCCAGGCTTTCTGTGAATAATCCACTGGGTGTGAACTAAATGACATCAGAATAGGTGTGCTTGGGTTGTATCGAGTGCCATGGGTGCCATCTGCTGACTCCTTTGTGCACCACAGAGCTCTTCAGCTGTGCAAGGAAAGATAACTGATGTTAGGGAATGTAGTTTTAAATACTTTACTGCTCAGATACTAAATATAATATATAATTCTTAACCCTTGCTGGTTTTGTGCAATATGACCCTAAATGTAGTTGAGCTTTATTTCAGGCCTGTAAAATGGTTTTACAGAGTAATTATTACTAGCTGTTCTCTTGCATTGTTTTTGCTTACAGTGAACCTAGATCTCAATTTTTCAGTGTATTGCAGCTCATAGCCTGAACTCAGCTTCTATCCATGCATTTTGCTGTCTTCCACACTCTTCTACATCTCTGAATTTTTTTTTCCCCTCATTCTGCTTGTTATATTCCATCTTACAGTATCCTGTGGATACCAGGGAAGTGAGTCTGAAATAATTTCTCGATTTCTTTATGTGCTTGCTTGCAAACCTGGTAAAATAGATTTTCCTCAGCCAACCTACGAGTGGTGCTACCAGGTTAGGGTGGTATAAATAGTTGGCTCTACCTGATTTAGTACCGAAGCTGAAGGGAGGGGCAAAGTGGAGGAGTGCAGATTAACCAGACCCTAGAGTAGTTTATGGCCTATTTCTTAAATTGGATTTAAAGGGGAACTACTGTTTTTGTCTTGCTTGTCTAAAACCAAAATTGATGTGTTGCTGTGGGTCACTCAATTGAATGTCAGGGAGGCTCTACTGAGAAATGAAATCCCAATAAGCATGAAAATGCACTATCTAATGCTATAGTCTTAGGCTGTGTTACTGCTGTAAATCAAATCATGTTCTGGCAAGGGTTCCAGCACTATAATGTGAGAGAAATGCTTTCAACTGAATTGTTAAAGTGGTCCATGACATGTTTTGGCTGAGGATGAATAACAGTTTCCCTAAGAACTTCCAGGCACAATGTGGGAGTCTGCATGGTCCCTGGGATCATTCCTAGTAGCCATTTCAGAAGTTAAGTTTTCTTGAAATAATTTACCTTTCACTTAACAGTGTGGATGTGGCCAGCATGTGTTGGTTTGCATCGGGGCCTCAAGTGCAAAAGCTGGCTTCAGTTACTGTGACCAGCCTTACCTTCTACTTACTGGTCCAGGAGCTCCATTCAAGCTCAGGCTGGGGCCTTCATTCCTGGCTTGAAAAATTCCATAGACCTACCTGTTTCAAGTCCTGTCCTTGGACCCACGCTGTAGCCTTGGACTTTAAGTTCCAGCCTTTCTAGTTTGGGCTCTGGTCCCATGTCTTTCTCCTCTTGACTCCCTGTGTAGACCTGGACCTGTTTCCATTGCTTTCTGTGACCAGGGCCATCTGACTGCTGTGAAAAGCACCTCATTCTGCCTACCCTGTTTAGATGCTGTCAGATAAGCCCTTGTCTGTACCACTGTGGTCACCCTCAGCTTCCAGCTAATCCCCTCTGATGGAGCAGTTTTGCTCTTGCTGCTCCATGACAGTGGCCTCAGGACCTGAAAATAGGCCTTGACACTACTTAACTTTTGTCATGTAGAAGTGGCTCTAGTGTCCTGATGCCAGTGTAAGCCAGCTGGATTAACTGGAGATTTCTCATGTGATATGTTGGGATCACATGATTGAACATATGGTCAGGGTTTCAGCTGGTTACTCGTGGAAGCATTGGGTATGAAATGGGGACAACAGTTCTAGTGGGGAACAAAGAGTG
The DNA here is from genome assembly GCA_013400555.1 of Jacana jacana. NCBI lineage: Eukaryota > Metazoa > Chordata > Aves > Charadriiformes > Jacanidae > Jacana > Jacana jacana. The sequence goes on along the minus strand of VZTM01042699.1, from coordinate 83,390 downwards.
CATTTTAGAGAGCTGTGTGACATCAAAGGTTGGGTGCAGCTTCTTTCTGAGACTCTAGGGTAAATGAAGGGGGTGCTTCAGAGACACTCAAAACAGCTGAAAGCAGAAAGCAAAGGCAGATCCTGATGTAAAGCAGTGTGGCTTCAACCTTGATGAAAATCAATGCCAGATATGATGTGCTGAAGGTGCTTTGCTAGTGTCTGGACCCACCTGAGGCAGTGATGGGTTGAACTTTAGTGCAGGTAAGTCAGAAATAGGTGAGAGTAGTTTATAAACATTTGTTCTTACTGTTGTCTGATCTCCCAAACCACAGTAGAAAATTAGTATCTACAGAGGAGACTAATATTTGAAAACCTTGGAAAGATACCATCAAGGCTCAATTTCCCACCCAGCTTTACTTGCATCTAGCAACATGCTTAATATTACAGAGTTGTTTTTTCATTCCTTGCAAGGACAAAAGCAAAATATTTGGAAGTGCTGCAAAGGTGTGTGTGCAAAGATGTAATTTTCCAGGTATTTTGATTCTTTCACAGAACTGGAGGTTGTTTGTCCTGCTTTGGCTGTAGTTTGGTGGAGCATGCAGTAGGTCTTTAAAATTCCACGTGAAAATTCCATGGTTGAATGATAATCATAGAATCATATAGGTTGGAAGAGACCCTTGGGATCATCAAGTCCAATCATCAGCCCTACTCTACGAGTTCTCCCCTACACCGTAGCCCTCAACATCACATCCAATCTACTCTTAAACACAGTCAGGGATGGGGNAGTACAGGGGGACAAACACCTCCCTGCTAATGATACTAGTAAATTTTTTTTCCACAAAGAATTTGGTTCTTGATTACCTGAGATGGTCTACTGAAAACCACTTTGGCTGCACAAAAAAATCCTTATGGGTTCTCATCATGGCCTCCTAAATACTTGAGGTAGATGCCTTCCTACTTTGTCGGAAAGATTAGGGAGAATATCTGAAGTAGGAATTCATACATTTCTTTTTCAACTTACAGACTCACAGAATGCTGTGGGGTTAGAAGGGACCTCTGGAGATCATCTAGTCCAACCCCCTGCCAGAGCAGGTCTACCTAGAGCTGGTTGCACAGGAACTTGTCCAGGTGGGGTTTGAATGTCTCCAGAGACAGAGACTCCACCACCTCTCTGGGAAGCCTCTTCCAGGGATCTGCCACCCTCCAAGTGAACAAGTTCCTCCTCATGCTTAGATGGAACTTCCTACGTACCAGTCTGTGCCTGTTACCTCTTGTCCTCTCACTGGGCAGCACTGAAAAAAGACTGGCTCCTTCCTCTTGACACCCACTCTTGAAATCTATAGGTGTTGATCAGATCCCTGCCTCTTGTCTTTTTTTCCCAGACTAAACAGACCCAAGTCCCTCAGCCTTTCCTCATAAGAGAGATGCTCCAGGCCCCTCATCATCTTTGTGTTCCTCTGCTGTACCCTCTCCAGCAGTTCCCTGTCCTTCTTGAACTGGGGAGCCCAGAACTGGGCACAGTATAAACTTCAGACAGTTGATACAGCCACTCCAACTCTGATTTCAAACACTGCCCATTTGTCCACTGCAGTTGAACTGGAGCTGAGTAGGAATATCTGCAAAGCTTGAACAGAGCACTTTATGCAACTGAAATTTAAGTGCTTTGCAGCGCTGAAGGCAACCTTCCAAAAAGCAAGTATTGATATAAGCACCACAGGAAACCGATTGCTTCTCAGTGCTTTACATTAATAAATGCCTTTTAATGCTTCTTAATTGTCTGCTGAGCTCAGAATCCGAATATGGTTTTAAATATCCAGTGTTTAATCACTGCAGATACGTGTATACCTTGTGTTTTCATATTTGCTCAAGATCTTCAGTGTCCTGCTGTGCCAGCTAATTTTTGGTGAAATCGCTTCACTGCTGTACTGATAACAGCAAACTAAATGTAGAAGCGAGGGAGTTTTTAGAGCAGCATTTAATGCTGGGTTACATAGTTGGACTTCATAAAGTTAACAGTTTTTCAGTGGTTGGAAAAAGATCATGTTCTTCTAAGGTGAGATGGATAGCTGATATTTTGTAGTGGATTCTTTTTAAACGGGTAGGTCAATGCCTGTAAAAAAATAAGTAAATAAACGCCTAGAATGTTGGAAAGGTTTAGAATCTGGCCTGTGGGGAGTGATGATGGAAATCAGCGTGTGAAAAATTGAATTACAAAGGGGAAAAAAAAAAAGATAGGCCTGAGGCATGGAAAAAAAAAAAACAACACTTGAAACAAATGCAAATCCTGTTCCTGGAGACTTAGTTAGCAGTTTTCCTCTGCTCCTGAAAGTGTCTCTGAAGAGCATGTTATTTACAACAAGAAAGGTCAACCCTCCCACTCCCCGTTCCCCCCTTGAAACCGGAAGCTTAAATCTCTTGCTTTCTTGCACCTTGAGTGTGGTTGTTCTGCTGAGGTTAAAGTAATTCCAGTCTCGTGCTTACACTATGTACTCACTGCTGCTTAACGAAGGGAAAGAAAGCAGCTTATTTTTGAGGGAAGCATCTGCTTCTAGACACTGACACACAAATATGAGCTTTTCTCTTGGAATCTCTCATCTATCTAAACAGACTCACCAGAAGGTGGGGATAAGGACCTTTTCAAAAGCTTGAAAGGAGACATGGGAGCTTTTTCCTTACTCTTCTTACTGGTACTTTAAATTCTCTACTTGATATATGTCAGTAATTCAAATCATAATATATTTCAGGTAGTTGCGGGGAGGGACAGGTCTCCCCTCAACCTCCTTTTCTCCAGGCTGAACACCCCCAGCTTCCTCAGCCTGTTCTTACCAGACTTACTCTCCAGACCCCTCACCAGCTTTGTTGCCCTTCTCTGAACATGCTCCAGCTCCTTAATGTCTTTTATGTGGCAAGGGGCCCAAAACTGGACACAGCACTTGAGGGGGGGCCTCACCAGTGCTGAGTACAGGGGGATGATCACCTCCTGAGTCCTACTCACGTTGTTCCTGATACAGCAGGCCAGGATGCTCTTGGCCTTCTTGGCCAGCTGGGCACACTGCTGGTTCATGTTCAACTGGCTGTTGACCAACGCCCCCAGGGTCCTTTTCCGCCAGGCAGCTCCAGCCAAATGTATTGTGAGAATTCTTTAAGGTTACAGGTAGCCTGTGACCTCTTTATTACTTTTTTTTTCTTTGTTTTAAAAGAAACTGGGGGGTGGAAATACTGTTCCATTATGTATTAAAATCTGACCCATGTTTGTTTGTCTGTCTTACTTGGCTTTGCCAAGTAAGACAACCCTACTGAGTATGCAGGATTACTTGGAAAGCAAGGTAATACATAACATGGATGAAGTTTCAGCCTGGCTTAGATGAATGGGGTCAGCTAAAATATGCAGTAGTAAATAATTTCAGTAAGTTTACAGAGTGTTTTGAACAAAAGGAGTGGGTTGAGCATGTTTGCTGTTCATAGCTGAGACTGGTTTTGTTAAAAATAACTTGATAAAGTGCTCTACTTTTATCTTTGTGTCTTCTACTTGAATATATTGCTTGTGTTCTCTCCACTTGGGGAGAAATCTTAGGTATCCTGATGTTTATGGGAGGGAGGATGTCCTCCAGATATACACAGAAACACTTTGCAGAGCTAGTTCGTAACTAATAGGTAGAGTTATGTAATGCATAGGGAGAACTAATAACTGAACAGACTGAAAAGCTTGCTTTATGGTATACTTGAATACATCACTAGTTCTAAATGCATTGAGCATTAAAAAGTATAAATTTTTCTAAGCATGCAAACAAAATTATTTTCTTTTGATCTCTGATACGAGTATTAAATTTTACTGAACTGTATCAGAAGATGGTAANCTCCCACCCAACTTGGTGTCATCCTTCTGCTTAACTTAGTGTTAATTCCTTCTGCTGTCTGCTCATTTAACTCTAGCACTGAGTGCCATGAAAGACCTCTAGATGAGCATGCAGTTTGGGACATACTTACTTTACAGATGCTGTAGAGTGATATTTTTTCCCCATACATTTACTGTGTTTTGTACATGGCCTGGGAAGGACAAAAAGCAATAAATTAATTTGGAGTTATCACTAATCCCTTGGCACTGCAGCACTTGCTGTGCGTGAGTGCCCCCTTAAAGAAGGGCGTAAGCTCTTGATAACAAATGTTGTCTTTTTGCTGTTCATTTGAGATGAATTGTGGTTACTTGGGAGAACAATTATTTTGGCTTTTGTAACTCTGTTGGGATTGAGATTTGGTCCCTGTATTCATAGTGAATGACAGTTTCTCCCTGGGAGCAGTAGTCTGCTGCATGGAGCTTGTAGAAGATCATGCCCACGAAAGAAATTTACCAACAGAAAAGCTTTCTCATGATTTATCAGCTAGAAAAGTGCTCAGCTAATGTCTCACTTCCATTTTCTAATCATTTAATTATTTCACATGATGATTTACTTCCCTTATCTGTATCTTGTACTGTATCATAAGTGTGTTAGGACTGTGATGCTTTTTAGCCACAGCACTTAATACAGTGTGCTGGGCCCTACAGGAATAAATACAACCAAAATGTGTAATAAAGCCCTAGTGATGCCAGTCCCTCTTATATTTATACAACTTTGACTTTTCAATTAATCTTAAACCCCACCATTTAATTATGAACTTCCCGCTCTCAGGTAACATTTAAAAATGGGTTTACTATGTGTAGAAGGAATTCACTGCACAGAGTTTATGGAAATAGATGAAGTTATTACTTTTTTTCTATGTTCTGAATGCATAAGGGCAGATAATAAATCTTCACACCAGTTTGAATTATTTTATTCTGCTTTATTTTGGTGTGTGTTCAACGCATATGCAGGTAGTATGTGTGTGCATGCTTCAGAAAAGTAACTCTAATAAGGAAACTGATCTTCTTGGGCTAGCAGACCAGTCTGGTAATTTGAAGCAAGACAGAAAATGTGCTTGCCAGACTTCAAACCATTGAGTTACTGGCAGTTAAAATTGAGTACAAGAAACTTGGACAAGCACAGAGCAGCGTAGGGAAGTTATCACTGAACGTATTTTTAGGTAAAGAGACATCTCATTACTGCAAAAGTTAGTGTTTTCTGTGCAGAACAGCTTGCTCTAGCTGGAATTCAGTCCTGTATCCATCTTATTTCGGTTGGCAATACTGGAAGAGCCTATAGGCCAACTAGGTCAAGAGGTGGCTCTGTATATGCAGAAGCCACTGTGGTGAAGTGTGCTGTAATTCAAAGTTTGGGTAAGTACAGTGGGGTATTTAAATGTACTTGCTGTGATACTGAAGTGGCAGTCAAGGAATCGCCTTGACAGAGACTTGTCAAACGGAAGAAAGAGTTTTTTCTAAGGGATGCAAAGTATATTGTATTCTTACTGTATTAAGAATTTGACTTTTCTCTACTTGACAGTAGGGTTTGTGGTTGCTTTTTTAGTCTACAAGCAAGCAGCCCTGCTTTTCCTCGTGCAAATAAGAATTTCAGAATCTGTAAGGAGAAGGTCTGAAACTGATAAATTCCTTTTTGTGCTTGAGAGCGGCAACGAGAGGTCTTTTACCTGAGCAGAGCAGCAAGCATTTCATTTGCTGCATCCAAAGAGATGCTCTGTTTTCCCCAGGAGCTTTCCTCAAATTATCATGGGTGTCCTGAGCGGGTCCTGTCCTGCCCATGGGTTCCTGCAGGGTATCTTCAGTGAATGAGAGACTCTGGGTAGAACAGCTGTCTGGAGGCCATCTGGCCCAACCTTTTGCTCACTAGATAAGGTCAGTTGGGGTGCTTCTTTTATCAGCTCTTGAAAATCATGAAATTCCCCAACTGCTCTGGGTAGGTGGCATCTGTGCTGCATTAGCCTTCAGGAGAAGAAATCCTACTCTAATGTCCATTCAGGACCTCCCCAGCTGTGAGTCAAGGCTTTACCCCATATTTTAGGATCTATTTTACACCCGTTTGCATTTTCAGCAAGTTTGCAATTTGTCTTCATGCCCAGATTGCATCGGAAAATACCGAACAGTACCTGCCCCGATACTAACCCTTACAATACTCTGCTTTGTTGCCAAATGGCTGTTGAGTATTGGATTATTAGTGTTTCAGCCTGTCATTTCAGCAGGTTTTCAGCCCATTTTAATAGTCTGTTTGTGCAGCCCTGTCTTCTCAGCTTACAAATGAGATCATTGGGTAAGGGCTAATATGGCTGGGGTCATATTAGCGTGGTTCTTAATCATGTAAACAGTCTCAAATGCTTTAAAAGAAAAATTATATTTGGTACACAAATTAATATCCCATTACTATGGATTATATATGCTGATGTGTGCTTCTCCATGGTGTGGAGCTCTCAACATGTTCCATGGTGAACAGCTCTCAACTAAGCTACCGTGTTGGGACATGCTTAGTTGAATTTCAGACATAAGGAGACAGTAAAAAGCAGACAACTAATAGGGAGGGGAGAAAAAAGTTAAAGATGGGTTTTGGTTCATTTGTTAAATGGCATTGTAAAGTCTTAAAGTCATGGGAAGTCATGCTTGACCTACATGACGGTAGTCTGCGATGAAGTGATGAACTCAACAGAGGGGAGAGCAGTGGGTATTGTTTATTGTGACTTAAAGAAGGCTTGTGACCCTGTCTGCTCTAACATCCTCATACACTAACTAATGAAGTAGGTACTAGATGAGTAGACAGTGAAGTGGATTGAAAAATGGCTCATCTGCTGAGCTGAAAGGGTTGATCAGTAGCCAAAAGTCCAGCTGAAGATCAGTCATTGCTGATTCACTCCAGGGGTTGCTGGTAGGGCAATGATTAATTAATAATTAATATATTAATATTATATAATTATATATAATATATAATGACTTGGGTGATGGGAATGAGAGCAGTCTCAGCAAGTTTGAAGACAATGTAGAACCAGGAGGAGTGGTTGATGGACCAGATGGGTGTGCTGTCATGAAGAGGGACCTCAGCAGGCTGGAGAAATAGGCCAACAGGAACCTCATGAAGTTTAGCAAAGGGTAGTGCCAAGCTCTGCCCCTGGATGAGAGCAACCCTATGTACCAGGCTATGTTGGGGACTGACTGGCTGGAAAGAAATGGCCCTGAAGCCCTTGTGGACACCAAGCTGAACATGAGCCAGCAGTGCAGCCTAGTGCCAAAAATGACCAAAGACATTCTGGGCAGTATTCTGTAGCGTGATGGCAGCAGATTTAGGGAGGTGACCCTTTCCTGCTCTTCTTTCCCATCTGAGTGCTGTGCTCTAGAACTGGGAGTTCTGGGCTTTGCAGTACCAGAGAGACAGACATAGAGAAACTCTAGAAAAGGACTGTGAAGATGATCCAGAAACTTGATCACTGGGAGAGGCTGAGAGAGCAGGGGCAGGGGCAGCTCAACCTGGAGAAGAAAAGGCTCAGGGGGGTTTTTATCAGGATTGGCTACCTGATGGGGAAGAGTGTGAAAGATGAAGACAGACTTCTTGGTGGTGTTCAGTGAAAAGAAGTGGTGGGCCCAAATTGGAAAAAGCAAATTTCATTTAATTTTTTAAAAAAATACAATGTTTTTAATTGTAAGGTGGTCGAATAGTAGCATAGCTTGCCTAGAGAGACTGGATTTTCCATTTTTGGAGTTACTTAAAACCTAACTGGGCATGTTCCTGAACAACCTGCTCTAGTTTGCCCTGCACAGAGGAAGGGGTTGGACTAAATGATCTCCAGACTTGCCTTCCACCTGCAACTAGCCCTTCATTCTGCCTTGTCTGTCTGCCCCTATAAGAAGAGTCACAAATTAAGGCTGTTCTTATGAACCATTCCTAGAAAAAGCTCTGTAGGAAGTAGAATTTTCTTGGTAGATTCAGGAGTCCTGGTCTGGTTATATCAGACTTCTCCTGGTTCCTGTTTGCCTGTGCTTAAATTTATAATTGCAGATCAGTTCACTTAAAATGATCAATTCCTTGTACTGATTTTAAGTCCTTAGAATGGCTTTATTGAACAAATTTGGGCACATCTTTGGTGTTTCTTGAAGCTTTTATCCAAATTGAAATTGGGCTCTCTGGAAGTAAACCAGCTTCCAGTATGTCCTACATTCCAGTATGTTTAAGTTACTAGTAAGCTCCTGTTAGACTTGGATTTGGTACTGTAGTCCCAGTTTACTGATCCTAACCCATTCTTTGTGCTTCATTATCCCTTTTGGTAGGAACCCTCTTGAAGTTGCTTTGGATCCTTCCTTTTTTGACCTGACTTCAGTCATTAGCACAAAACCTGGAGTTGATTCAGCTTCCTAACTCTTATCTGGCTCCTTACATTCAGCCTGGCCTGTTTTAATAGATGCTTATGTGTGCTTTGCTGACAACACTCCAGTGACTGAAACCAAACTCCTCTTCCTTTTCTCATGTCTTTTCTCGGTACTTTTCTGCTGAATATGCCAGAATATTTTTGCCCTGATTGCAGGTGGCAGACCCAGTCAATTAATCCAACTTTATCTATGCTCAGCCAGCCTCAGCTTTAAGAATAGTTGTTAACCTGAGTCTCTGCAGTGTTAAGAAGCGTTTTCCCTGCTGCTATGGCTGAAGGAATGTATCTGCCACAATAATCTCTCAGCTGAGCTGACCATGTGCCTGGGATTCGTGACTCCCACGCTTTCCCCCATGCTATTTCATTATTCAACATTGCTGTTGGGTGTCTTCCTTATGAATCATTGTGACGATGGTTCTGATGTACCCGATGATGCAAAATGGTATGAAATAAGTGCATTCAGGCTTCTTTTTTATCCACTCCAGCTCTGACACTCTTAAATATTCATGCCACTATTTTGCAGTTCTATTTCAAGTTTATCGCCGCCTTTGCTCTGCGTTTTTTCCCTCCCATACTTAAAAACCTTTCAAACTATTCTTGTCCTTTTCATTCCAACAGTGATGCCAATTGTGTTGTCCTATTAATGTTCCCACAAACATCTTGGAGTTTATTCAGAGCTGAGTGTGTATTTGTTTGCTGTGCCACTGCTGGCTTTTGTGTCTCTGAGCACTGAGCTGAGGGGCTGGGAAGTGACATCATTTGTCTGCCTTTACCTGCAACTATGACCTGGGATTGCTTTGGCTTTTTCCAAGTGCTAGTTGGTCTAGTTGAAGATGTCTCTGCTCACTGCAGGGGGGTTGGACCTTTAGAGGTCCCTTCCATGATATTTAGTAGCTTTTGAACATTTTGAACATCTAGTAGCTAGCCCACATATAACTGGCTCTTAATATAGAAACTCTTCTGTCATCCACCTTCTTGTTTGTACCTTTACAGGAACAAGGCAGTAATTTGGGGACTATATTCATGGATGTCAGAGGGAATGGCTGCAAGCTGCAGCAGGGTAGGTTTAGGCTGGACATTAGGAAAAAATTCTTCACAGAAGGAGTGGTCAGACCCTGGAATGGGCTGTCCAGGGAGGTGGTGGAGTCACCATCCCTGACTGCTTAAGAGCAGATTAGATGTGGTGTTGGGGGAGATGGTGTAGGGGAGAACTTTGCAGCGTAGGGCTAATGTCGACTCTATGATCCCAAGGGTCTCTTCCAACCTGAGTGACTGTAGGATTCTATGAATCGAAGTCTTGTGATCCCTGTTGGTTTATCTTGCTGTTCAGGTGGCATTGGTATGAGACTGTGACTGTACCTTGCCACTATTACAGAATCATAGATTGCTATAGGGTTGGAAGGGATCTCTGGAGATCATCTAGTCCAGCCTACCTTGCCAAAGCAGGTCCACCCAGAGCAGGTTGCACAGGAACATGTCCAGGTGGGTTTTGAATGTCTCCAGAGATGGAGGACTCCACCACCCTCTGGGCAGCCTGTGTCAGGACTCTGTGCTTCCTGGCTCCTCACCAGGCGGTAGACTGATGGCAGTGTCTTTCAGTAGTTAGCAAGATGCTTTTCTAATCTTCCATGTGCAACTTTTTTATACTATGACAATCACTACAGTGAACGTGATGCCTTGAGGGTGTCACTGCCCTTCTCTTGGCATGGTCCATTACGGGGCAAACGTCTACCTTAGAATCATAGAATCATTTAGGTTGGAAGAGAACCCTGGGATCATCAAGTCCAACCACCAGCCCTACTCTACAAGTTCTCCCCTACACCAGATCCCTCAACACCACATCTAATCTACTCTTAAACACAGTCAGGGATGGGGACTCCACCACCTCCCTGGGCAGCCCATTCCACTGACTGACCACTCTCTCTGTGAAAAACTTTTTCCTAATGTCCAGCCTAACCCTACCCTGCTGCAGCTTGCAGCCATTCCCTCTTGTCCTGTCGCTCATTGCCCGTGAGAAGAGACCAGCACCAACCTCTCTACAATGCCCTTTCAAGCAGTTGTAGAGAGTGATGAGGTCTCCCCTCAGCCTCCTCTTCCTCAAACTAAACAATCCCAACTCCCTCAATCGATCCTCATAAGCCTTATTCTCCAGGCCTCTCACCAGCTTTGTTGCCCTCCTCTGCACTCGCTCCAGCACCTCGATATCTCTCTTGTGCTGAGGTGCCCAGAACTGGACACCAGACTCAAGGTGTGGCCTCACCAGTGCTGAGTACAGGGGGACAATCCCCTCCCTACTTCTGCTGGTCACACTATTCTTTATGCAAGCCAGGATGCCATTGGCCTTCTTGGCCACCTGGGCACACTGCTGGCTCATGTTCAGCCGCCTGTCGACCAGCACCCCCAGGTCCTTTACCTTCCAACATTCTGCAACCAAGATATAGCAATTGTCTTGCTGGGGAGTTTGTTCTTTTTAAAACCTGCTTCCTGTGTGTGGTACAGCCTGGTACGTGTCCCTTCAGAAATCTGAGGGGGTTCTTTTGTGGATGTAAAATATTTTGTAAACAGCAACCAGACATTACAACAATATTTTAAATGCTGAGAGAACATTGACGGAACAGGAAATATTATAACTCGGTCCAAAAGATAAGAAATTATTTTTCTGTTCAAGTTCTAATTCACTTATCTTCAAGGAATGCTGCTTGGCTTGTGGCTGTCTTCAATTACTGCCTTCTCTCATAGAAACATAGACGTGCTTGAGATACACTCAGAAATTTAGAGAGGAAATAAATCTGTGTTAGCCGCAGAGCGTGTCCTTCCCATGAGAAGCGGCTACTTCCATTGGATAACGTCCAGCATTAAAGTACTCCTTAGCAGTCTATTAAGAGGTCCTTTTAAAGTGCTGTGACCTTCTTCAGTTATGGGTGTTTTGGACCATGAATTTCTTCTTGTTCCAGTTGATGGAAGCTGTGCTGTGAAATAAAACAGTGTAGTCTCAAGCATTCCTTTGAGAGCAGGTGGTACCCCCGAACTGCTCCTTGCTGCGTGCTGTAATGTTTGAGCCTCAGTTTATCTCTGTGGCCTGAGGAAATTGTGGTGTGATTGGTGAAGGTCTGACTGTAAGAACTCAGCTTATGACTGAACTTTGCAGTTACTGTTCTAGAGCTGCATACCGGTGTTTGAAGGTGGGAAATACCTGCCCTGGCAGACCCAGAGGCTTTCTCTGTGTTAGGCATCTCAGTGGGAATTCTCCTCTGGCCAGAATGTGTAGTGCACACAAGACTTTCCAGGGATCTGGATGCCTCAACTCAGAAATGCTTCATTTTTTTGTTTCTTCACTCAATCTAGAATGAGTTAGAACTTTGGTATGGAAATGGTCCTCCCCTAGAGAGTGTTTTGTGTGATAGCACACGTTTGGGTTCCTTGTTTGTAGCTCCAGGTTTCGGAAGGAAGCTGGTTCTTTAAATAAAGATAATTGGCTTTGAAAAAAAGATTAGTTTTCTTGTAATTCACTTGTATTATTTAATGTATCTGCTATCTGCTATTGACAGGGCATTGTAATGCCCTTCCATTACAGTGACTAAATGGTTTAGAAAAACATTAAATGCAGGTATTCTGAAAGCACTGTACTGGTACTTCATGTATGGAATGACCATAGGAACTAGCTCTGGTTTAATGTTGGCTTTTTTATTTTTAATATCTGTTTAGAGCTGTATCTTCATGAAAACTACTGAAATACTGAGTAAAATGGGAGTGCAAAGCAAAAGCATGGGAGATTGGTTCTAGTTCTTTCCTGGGCTGGGTCAATGGGAGACTGTTTGTTAAGTTCTACTTGGGAAAATGAGTCTGTCCTTTAGGGAAAGAGGGAGAATTAAATCTGATCTCTTCTATCCTCATGTAAGATACAGGCTCTTAAATGGACCATTGTGGGCTCTTTTTTTTTCTCTCTTTGTGAAGTCATGAAACTGGCCTTGTTGGGAGGGACCCTGAGACATTTTATAAAGAGTTCACTAATATTTTACAATTACTTGGAGTTCTTTATTTTTTTTCTGGTCAGAAAAAGCCCCACAACTTCCTTAACAGATGTCTGATTTCTCTTTAGAGCTGCTGGAGAAGCTTTTATATCTGACTGCTGGGTCCCATATTATCTAATCTCCATCTGCCCTTCAACCATAAATTAAAAAAATAGGAAAGAATTGATCAAAATGGAGGACACTGTCTTCTGTCTGTGATGAAGACGAGAATGGATAGTTGTATATGGTAATTTTTAAGTAACAGCACTTATTTCTTCCTTTCTGTCTGCAGTGAGGTCAAGGGATTAGCAGAAGAGACTATGTGGTTTGAAGTGCTGCAGCAAAATAAACACCCACCTTAGACTATCAGGATAAAACGGCGATTATGGAAGAAATCAATTATTCACCGCTTCGTTATTTGCTGTCTGGCTGCATGCTGCTTGACAATTTACTCTGGTTCCTCCCCCCCCTCCTTCCCCTCCCTTTGAACTGGACTGCTCCCGCTGGCTTGGCAGCAAGCGCTGTTTTCTCTCAGCACAGCTATTAAATCTCTCACCTGTGTGTCCTGCGCGGAGCTGCAGCGGAGAGATAAGGCCGGTCTCGCTCGCAGCCCTGAGCGCTGGTGTGTTCCAGGCTCTTCTTTCAAGGGCGTTTTGCTGTGATGAGGAGTCTCAAGTGACAAGGAGAACGTACAGGCATGTTAAATAGCCTTGCTGGGCTGCAACAAGGAAGGGTAAATGGAAATGATTTGGAAATGTGTTTTGAAGGTGTTAACGCAGCTCATGAATAACTGTAAATCACGCTTTTAGGCATCATCCATTAAATAATGTAATGGGGAGTACCTGTTCTGCCCAGTTTACACTTAAAATCCAAATAAAACACGGGGGCTCGGAGCCCTTTGGAATGAGTGTTCATGCCTGTTTTCCATCCAAGGTCACAAAGGTAGTTCTTCACAGAACTGAATCCATCTCTTCAGCCTCTTGCTTCTGTGCCAGCCTGTGAGCGCCTCCATCTTCCCGAGGTGGTTTTGGGAGTTCCCAGCAGCTCTCAGGGCACTGGCCTGACAGCCTCTGTGTGGGGCAGTCTCTAAGAGAATCTATGTGTTCTAGTTTTGCTTTCGGGTACTTTAAGAGTTAAATATGTGTAAGCACATCACCCCTTTTGCAGCCTTGTATAGAAATTAAGAAAATGTAAAAATCTATCGATTAGACTTTTGCTGGGGAATGTTTTACACACGTTCAAATCTTGTTAGAGAGCTATTTGGCCCTTCCTAAACTACACACCCAGTGGCTGGTCACCACTCTGGAGCCTGGGGAGTGTATTGAATGAGAAGCATTCACTTAAATACAGGTGCTCAGTGTGCACAATTCTTCACAGAAAGAGTGGTCAGAGACTGGAATGAGCTGCCCAGGGAAGTGGTGGAGTCCCCATCCCTGACTGTGTTTAAGAGTAGATTAGATGCAGTGTTGAGGGATCTGGTGTAGGGGAGAACTGCATAGAATAGGGCTGATGGTTGGACTTGATGATCCCAAGGCTCTCTTCCAACCAAATGTTTCTGTGATTCTAAGTGCTGATTTAAATACCCTAAAGAATCTTTCAGGACCCCTGGCTGATGGTTCAGAAGAGAAGGGCCTTCCAGAGGTCCTCTATCGTGTGTCTGGATACCCTAAGGCATCTCACACGCCACTAGCCATCCCTGCTGAAGCTGTGAAGTCAAGTCCCAAATCTGTCACCTGCAATGGCAATGTATGTACCAGGATGTGAAGATCTATGTTTAGTTCTCTTCATTTAAAACTGAAACCTGTGCAATTTATCTACAACCCTGTGCAGATAGACTGCAAATAAATTTGGCTTATGCTGCAGGGTCATGATCCTATTCTGTTATCAGGGATTTGTGCATGTTATGTATTCTAGGGGGTGGTCATCTGTTCAGCAAATGAATCAAGGACGTGCTCAACTTCTGAACTGCAGCAGCTCATTTTTGGGAGCATTCTATAGCCTAGAACCACAACAGGTCTCATCCTGCACGGATCTGGCACAGGGAAGGGTTTGTAACTATTTCCAGTAGACAGAAGACGCATGCACTGATTTCCACCCCCTCGCACCTCCCCACGTATACTTGGAAGCTCAGGACTATGAATGATACTCCCACGGTAAAAGTAATTGAACAATTCTGACTCACAGTTGAAACTTGTATGTAGCTAAATGAGACAGCAGAATGATGTTGGCTAAATGACAAAGTCGTTTATGCAGTCACTGAAGTTTTCTCACATTAACTTATGTGGCTCTTTGAGTCGCTTGATATTTATCTTTATTCAAGGAGGGAGAAATCCTTCAACGTGTTTATGGTTTGTTTTATAACCTGACTCTTGGCCCCTCAGATGCTAAGATCTATAGGTGTGACTAACAAAGTTATTACCTACAAAAAAGCAAAGCATGACTTATAATACAGAAAAGTTACCTTTCCAAAAATCAAGGCCAGCTGAGGTTTGGTTCCCCTGGGGATTTTCTGAACTCTTAGAGTTTCTGCACACACGAGGAACTTACTGATATTAGGGTTATTCTAAGTTTAATTAAAGTTCTGGGTTCTTTTTTTCTCTGGCTAAAATTAAAGTCTTTAAAAAGCCTCAAATCTTAGGAATGATTGTTTGTTAGGAGAGAGAGTGAACCAGAGTTGTTTTGGGGTTGTTTTTTTTTTTTGCCACAATTGATGCCAGTTTAGAATTTGTAGAAACTTTAGCTTGGGAGTCAAACTCCTCTTTGAAAAATCAGTGGGTTTGTAGCTGTTGGTTAATTCATCGTTCCTTACTTATTGTAAATGCTAATTAAATTTTCTGTAGAAAAGTTATTTTATTTGATGTGTAATTCATCGATTTATCATCTTTGAGGGGTTCAAAAATGCTTGAGATGCTGTTTTATATCTTTGGTGTCATTGTGTTTAATAGCTTTGGGAAATTCATAGAGTTCTGACAGTAATATAGAACCTAGGAAAGATTAAATCAATGCAGATTGGCTTCCTCTGGCTTAACAGCAGTGCTGTTGCACTGTGGATTCTTCTCCTGGAGAAGTTTGCTACTGGATGTACATGAAAAAACCTGAGATTCTGTGAATTACAAAGGGTATCCATCAAGATTTAAAATCCTTACAGCGTTGCTTAAAAGGGGCATAATTTTAGAGAGTAACATTTGATGGTTATTCTGTTTGGGAATTAAAAGTAGGGATATTATTTCCAGGTAACAGTGAGTTCTTCTAGGACGGCGATGCTGGCTCACAGCATCCAGTAACGTGTTGAGTCTCATTTGCTTTCACATTTCCCTTAACTTCAGACATCTCTCTCTGAACTGTCTCCTAAAAGTGCCAGCCTTTCACCCTTTAATATATAAGGAGCGTGATCTGCAGCGTGGCTGGAGACAAGGATGGCTCCTCCTCTTGATTCCCAGTTCGTGGCCTGGATTCCCCTGGTCTGATGTGTTGCTGGTGTGTTCCTTTGGCTGGATTTATCTGTTACTTCCATCCTTTTGGGTGTAATCAATGTCAATGCTCGCTGTACTAAGGAAAGATAAATGCTCTTGCTTTATCTTGAAAGATAAATTACTCCTGCTCTTTTTCCTTCTATGGCTGGACTGAACCCTACTCGGTCTTCAGAGTTAGACTTTCTTTTAGTGGCTTTATGAAAGATCTCTTTGAAGGAGCTAACCTTGCTCCTGAAGAGTGTATCTGGCTGGTCTTTCTTATTTTCTGCTGCAGACAGAGAAACTGGGAGACCTGTCTTTTATCTGGGCTTTTTTTTCAGGGCTGTTTCTTACATTCCTAAATTTGTATGGGGTTTTGATAGTATTTATCTTATAGAATCATATTTGTAAAAGTACACTCATAGCGTCGGGTGTTGTAGGGGAGCTTGGTTTGAGTACTTTTGACTTGTGCATTAGGTTGAACAAGCTCAATAAAGATGCACATCACTGAAAACATTGGACCCAAACGTGATGTGAATGTGTTCAGTGTCCCATTTGAGCATCAAAGGCTCACGGGTGTGGGGCTGCTGCTTATTTTTCTGAATCTGTGCAGCACCTCAATATGATCTGTACCTGCGAGCACAGCAGAGCTAACTACAGGAATAACCCCTCTGTTACTGGTGATAACGAGCACAAATTTCACCCAGTGAGCAAAAAATGTCACGCTTGCTTCTGAGTTTAGCTGGGATTTTGTGGTTCCAGTGTGGCTGATGTTACTGTGAGGTCCAGATACGGTGAAGTTTCCCCAAGGCTAAATCAGTAGTGGTTCACTTGAAAAAGGAAGGTCAAAATTTTGCACAGGTTGTTTTAGTGACTTGACAGTTGAACTTGCAAAGTTTTAAATCCGTGGTACTATTTATATAGAATCATAGAATAATTTAGGTTGGAAGAGACCCTTGGGATCATCAGGTCCAACCATCAGCCCTACTCTACAAGTTCTCCCCTACACCAGATCCCTCAACACCACTTCCAATCTACTCTTAAACACAGTCAGGGAGGGTGACTCCACCACCTCCCTGGGCAGCTGATTCCACTGACTGACCACTCTCTCTGGGAAAAACCTTTTCCTCCTGGCCAGCCTAACCCTACCCTGCTGCAGCTTGCAGCCATTCCCTCTCCTTCTATTGCTCATTGCCCGTGAGAAGAGACCAGCACCAACTTCCCTACAATGCCCTTTCAAGCAGTTGTAGAGAGTGATGAGGTCTCCCCTCAGCCTCCTCTTCCTATGTATGAAGCTGAGACAAAGCTGTAACTCTGAAGAACAGAACCTCCACGTGCAGGAGGAAAGTTGTGGAGTAGGACTGTGTTATCCCAGGCGCTGTACAAATCCAGAATGTGAGATTGTCCTTAACTGGAACAATGGGACATTCTCCTTTGGATTTTGGAAACTTTTCAGCTGTTTGAAGGGATTGCTGATTCATGTGTAAAAATTGATCGTCGACTGTTAAGGTTTAGGCTGGACATTAGGAAAAAGTTTTTCACAGAGAGAGTGGTCAGTCAGTGGAATCAGCTGCCCAGGGAGGTGGTGGAGTCCCCATCCCTGACTGTGTTTGAGACTATTAGATGTGGTGTTGGGGCCTATGGTGTAGGGAAGAACTCTGTAGAGTAGGGCTGATGGTTGGACTTGATGATCCCAGGGGTCTCTTCCAACCAAAATGATTCTGTGGTTCTATGAATATTAATCATTTTAAATTACCTGATAATGATCTTTTTATTAGCATTGGCTGAGACTATAAGGAATTGTAGAGTGTCCTGAGAAAGATCTCGTATAGGGTTGTGTCTTGGTTTCGAAGGAGAAGGGGGGCAGCAACAAGTAGAATATGAGGTATGTTGAAAGACGTCAGTTGGAGTACTCCAGCGCTCTGTGGAGTTCCTCTGCTGGTAATCTTTATTTTCAAGAAGCAAAACCCAACTAGATTGTCTCTGTAAAGAGCTCACTAAAATATACCCTAGTGAGCTAGAGAGGTTTTTAAGGGGAAAAAATAAATTCTGCTTTGGAATAGGCGAGAAGAAACAAGAAATGAAAGCAATTGTGATCTCAGTAAGGTTTCCTTACTCAGATGGACTGGAAAAATTGCAATGATTCTGTTTTGAAAGAAGAAGAATAGTAGAAGCACAAGAATAACCATGAGGTGGAACGGGTCAGTTTGTACACCATGTACCGGTTTTCAGAAGAAGTTTTGAGGAGTGGCTCTATTAAAATTGATAGGTGACAGTTTTAAAAGTGAGAAAAAAGGAAATGACTCATTATGGCACTATCCAGGGTAGCTCTGTGTTGTGAGGTCTTTTTTCTGCCACTGCCATGACATCATGCTCAGGCCCTGCACTTCAGGTGCCTTTCTAGAACTTTCTAGACCCTAGGGATCAGCTTCGTCTAGTTCTTGGTCTTTTCCTTATTCAGGTGTTTTTTATGTCTTTTCTCCTGTTGGTCCATGCTGCTACAAGTTTCATTAGGCTGAGAGATACGGGACTTGTCTTTCCTTTAGTGTTTCCTTCCAGCTCTTTGATAACTGCTCACTAACTTCTCTGTTTCCTCGTGACCTGATTTATCCGTTGCTGCCTCCTTCGAACCTCGATCAGCATCTTTAATGGCTTTTCACTCTAGGATATGGCGTATGTGAAATGTGTATCCAAATAGAAAATCATAGAGTTGTCTAGGTTGGAAAGGACCTTTAAAGTTATCTAGTACAACCATCAACCTAGCTCTGATAAAAACCCCAAACCATTGCTAAACCATGTAACTGAGCACCACGTTCACCTGTCTTTTGAATCCCTCCAGGGATGGTGCTTCAACCACTGCCCTGGGCAGCCTGTTCCAATGCTTGATAATATATGAATAGAAGTTCCTCTAAACATGGGAACATGTTCCTCTAAACACCTTCACAAAAATGCTGTGACTTCAAGTTCTTTCTCAAAAGTCTTTTCCAATGGTTTGTGAAAAAACTCAATGGTGATTAAGCGACTGGTGTCCAAACCAATTGATTATCAAGACAGACCTTACTGGTTATTTGCTGCTCTGTACTACCCCATCCGTTTCTGTTGCTCGGTGTGCTCTTGGTTTGCAAAGTCCTTAGTGCTGGGATGTGTTTCTCTCCTGGTTCTGGATCTGAGTTTGTCATTACTGCTCAGGGGGCTACTATAAATGCAAGCTAAAAAGTGGGAAAAGACTTTAATAGAAATTGGAAAAGACTTTTCTGATAAGAAATCACAGCTTTTCTGTATTGTTGTCTGACCTCACTGCCAGCTCGTGGGGGAAAAGACTGGATTTCTCGTCAGAGGTGGTTCTGCTGTCAGCTGCTCTGGAATTCCCTGCCCTCATCACATTTATGGTGCTGGTGAAACAGTAGGAGAGGGTGGCTCGAGTCTAATCTGAAACTGCTTCTGCTTGTAGGTGTCTGAACGCACAGTTTAGTGGAAAGAGCTTGATATATATTTTCCCAGGTGTCTTCATTTTAAATTTTATTAAGGCTGTGGTAGTCTGGGGCCCAAATTGACCATGGTTTAGTGTAAGTATCTGGTACAGTTTTAGACAACCCAGTTTAAATATCAGAACCAAACTATGTGTGGCATCACAGAAGGTGGTGGAAGCTGCAATAGTTGTCCATGAAAGTGGAGTAGGAGAGCACGCTCTTGAAGATTAGCTGTAGTGCAACTTGTGGGGCTGAGAAGGGGCATCAGGTTGGCAGTACATCCCNGAAGAGCCTGGCTCCATCCTCCTGACACTCACCCTTTACAGATTTATAAACGTTAATAAGGTCACCCCTCAGCCTCCTCTTCTCCAAGCTCAAGAGACCCAGCTCCCTCAGCCTTTCCTCCTGTGGGAGACGCTCCACTCCCTTCATCATCTTTGTAACCCTTGGAACTATTAAAAGCAGAATGCTGAGGGTTTCCTTGTTTTTTATTTATTTTGTGGTTTTTATTTATTTTGTGGTTTTTATTTATTTTGTGTTTTATTTATTTTGTGGTTTTTTTATTAGACCTGTGCTGTGGATTTAAACCAAAATAAAGTAGCGAACGCTGCCCTGAGCTTAGTGGCTGTAAAGGCTGGGTTAATTTACACTCTGAGTGGAGCTTTCGGCGTCAGGCGATCTTTTTTGCCAACATAAGCACTCGGCTGAAACAACAGCGATGACTCAGTCGCCAGCGAGCGCTGCTCCAATTGATTTAGTCCGAGTTCAGATTTAGCACATAATCATGTTCGATTTGATCCACTGCGCTGCCGTAGAGATAAAAGGGTTGAGGGGGGGGGTGGAGAGAGGGGAGNAAAAAAAAGCCCAGAAAGATTTAGGTGATGTCAGTCTGAGCGGTGATGTCAGCGCCGGGCGAGAGGGAGCGGCGGCGTTAGCGGGCTCTGCTGCTCAGTTGGTGGGTGTGCGAGGAGCAACTCCGTTAACTGCAAAGAGCTGGGCTGGGAAGCTGGTGGTTATTGCCAGCAGCCACTCAGAATTTGGGACTGGTCAATCAACGGAGCGAATTGGAAGATTTTGATCTCTTTTTATTTTTAATCTTTTCTATTTCTTTATTTCTTTTGTTTTTTTCCTCCTCCCCTTCCAAGCAGTTGTTCCTCTGAGGTTTGCCCTAACTCTGTGTACAAAAGGGGGGGATGCCAGCCCGGAGCATGGACTGTGATGTCTCTACTCTGGTTGCCTGTGGGGTTGATGTGGAGATTTTTGCCAACCAAGAGGTTAAGGTATGAGCCTACAATTCTTTTGTTACAGATGTTTCTCAGCAAAACCTTTGGGAGCAGTAGGTGTTTGTACGTAGCGATTCAGACTAAGGAGGCAGAGGAGGTTCTGCTGCAGCAGTAAAAGACAGGCAGTTAACAAATAATCTGTTAATTAGGGGAGAGAAATACAGGAGAGATCTGTGCCTGCTCTTTATTGTGCTTTGATAAGCTGAAAGACCAGACTAGTGTTTACTCTTTAGTGGTGGAAGAAATGGGTTATATAACTGACATCTGTGCATATGCATGGTTCATCCTCCTAACAAATTGTTCATTGTTAATTTTCTCCACATGGTTTTAGTCCTGTGTCACTTTCCAGGTCAGCCTTGCCCACGCATGTTATTTGTCAATGCTGATAATGCTCAGATATTTGTGCTCAGTTGAACAGTTTCCTTTTCTTCGGGTCCAAACCGTGTGTGCGAGTGTGCGGTCTTTGTGTGAAGGGTTAAAAGTTTGTAGCAAGTATTTTGGTGCATCTGCAATATAACAGAATACGAAAAGTTGTGCATCTTGCAGATCAGAAGAATACCTCAAACCCAGTGCTTGCTATGCCGGGCTCACGGTCTCTTAATTAGACAAGTGCTGTAGCAAAATCTGTGTGTGTAATTGCTCACCGCTGAAATCAATTAGCTTTTTCATTTATTCTCGTATTGCTGCAAGAAAATCACTGCAAATCAAGTTTGAAAGGGGAATTTTAAGTATGCTTTTCACAGATCATCTGCAAGAGCTCATAGGCATAATACAGTGAGATTCAGCAGTTTATTTAAAGGACAAAGATACAGACAACACTAGTTTCTAATCTGATTGCTCTGTTCTTAGTATTAAAACGAACAGAACAGGGACAAAAGGATTTACACATTGGAGGTCAAACGCTGAACCCTTGTCCTGTTTCATTCTGAGTCAATCACTGTAGCCGGTGGAAATATCTGGAAATAACCCCATTTTCATTTGCAAGAGATCATTGTGTTTTTTATTTCCCTGTCAGTTTGTTACCAGGTGATATCATGTACACTTTGTACATGATTTTGTGTTGCCAGCAAGAGATTCTTCTTAATTTAAGGAGCTTTTTATTTTGTAACAGTCTAAATCTGGATTTAAAGTGGAAATAGGGGATAACTCCGAGGAATGGCTCAGGTCAGCAGTCGTGCCTGCATTGGGACACATTTCCTGTAGGGTTTTGAAGTAGTAAAATGTTTGTCTGTTTATTCCTCTTTTCTTTTTTAGTGAAGAACTTACTTTTGTAAATTTAGGAACTGCACCTTGATATGGGTTTGTGCCTGGAGCAGATGCCTTTTAGTGTCTGGTCCGTGTTCAACATAAGGCTGTGCAAGAAATTGAAGTCGTAGTGGTCTCGTATCCTTATCCCTATAGCAGTAGCAATGAAAAAGCAAAGATTTTGGTGACTGTAAGGTCAGCAGGAAGCTTTCCATTGGCTTTGGCAAGACTTAGATTAGCCTGATTTCAACTGCAGCATCTGGAAAGTGTGGCCCAGGAAGACGGGATAAAAGGGAACAAAAAGGTTACAGGGACATCACAGGAATTGTTATCCCTTTCATGTTACTGGCACTTTCTGTACTTTGTTTCCTTTGGTTAAAACTGCCTTTTTTTTTTTATTTATCTATTTTTTTTCTGATGTCTGAATTAAAATGTTGAGAGCAAAGTCTTTGGGTATATTTACAACGGAGACTGCACTGCAGACTGCACTGCAGCTGGGAAGCGGTAAGTCTACTTTGAAGTTGCCTGGCTTAGATGCCAGAAGCAGCCTGTCCTCGGTGACCCACACCTCACTGCAGACCTGTTTTCACTTAGTTGTCAACAAACTGGGCTGTGGGAGGCTGTGCTGGGATGGTTCCAGTGCTGTAGCCCAGCTGGCTCTGTGCTGGTCCCCAGTCCCTCTCTACGCAGTGGGCTGCAGCATCGGCATCCTCCTCGTCAGGAAAGTTTCAGCTCTTCTGATGTTCTAAAGGTGGAGAGACCCACTGCTCCTTACTCACTCCCAGGAGAATTCCAGCAAATAAATTAATATATAGATAGATGGGGGGTGTGTGTGTGTCTTCAAAAGGGGTTCACTTCAAGGTGGGTTATTTTGTTGACAGTATGGTTGGGCCAAACATAAAAATGTTTGATTTTGATAAGATGAGGAGAACATCAAGCTTTAAAGTTAAAAAGGAAGGAGGCTGCTCCTGAGAAGGGGAAGGTGTGGAAGTTAGCAAAAACAAGCACAGAAATCCTGCCTCTTCTCCTTCCCCTCTTCTCCTTTGTGCATCCCTCTGCCCAGCCCTTCTGCAGGTCACCTGGAAGGCACAAATAGTATTGGAAACTGAAGTCCAAGACTATGTCCTTTCAGTTGCCTTCTGCTGTAGAATTTTTCATGTAGGGGAAAGTTTTTTGTTGGGAACCTTCTGGCTGTGTGAAGGGACCATTCCTTCAGTGGTAGAATAGATACATTAAAGATTTTGTGATGTGTGTGGTGCTTGATGAGACTTATCAAAATGAGCTATTAGTCCCTTAGAAGTAGTTCTCTCACGTCAGCCAGGACTGTGGTTTAGGTTTTAGGAGATGCAAACAGCACTGCTCACTTTGTGCAGCAACCTGCTCCGGTGGGAGGTGCCCCTGCCCAGGGCAGGGGTGTTGGAACTAGATGATCTTTAAGGTCCCTTCCAACCTAAACCTTTCTAGGATTCTATAATGCTTCCTTATTTCAGTTTAGGGTTAGAATTGGAGAAGGATGCCAGCTGTCCTGGGCCATTCTTGTTCTACTTGGATGCACCTGGGAGGCTGACAGCAGTCAGCAGGCTGAAGAGAAAGGAGTGGACAGGAGTGGAAGAGCTTGGTATGTGGTCGGGCTGTTGAGCAGGAACTCTCTCAGCAGGTGGTGGCGGTGGGGCCTCCTGAAGTTGTCACTCCCCCAGAGCAACAGGCTGTTAGGGCTGGGACACTTACAGAGAGGCAAAGTCTGGGCACAGTGTTTGGGGCAGAGCGAGGTGCTTAGCTTATTGCCACTATTCCACCCCTGCAAGTGACCACCTTCTGTAGGCATTTTGCTCTTAGCATCTGGCAGTCGGGCTCAGAAAGACTCTTTTCCATTTGGCCTCTGAAATAGGAGAGCGATTACTTAGTACTGAAGGCAAAGCTTTTCCATTTCAGCCTTTGGAGCGGCTCATCCTTCCAACAGAGGCTTGTGTGGGTCCCCTGAAGCTGGCAGCTGGCCCACAGCATTGACACCCTTGGTTTGCCATCCATGAACCCATCCAACAGGCCTTTTGGTTTTGATCAGCTGCTGCTTTGAATTGATTTTATGATCCAAAAATTGGGTCAGGCTAATCAAGGCACCACTGGCTGTACGGTGCCTGGTGTATCAGGAGCTAGTGAGGTTGAGAAGGCAACCATAGAAATCACAGAGTGCCGTTCTGCTTGGAAGCTCACCTGGATAATTAAAAGTCTTCTTTCAGTGCCTCTACATGATAATTTTATGTAATGATGTTTGTTACATAAGCAATTAGCTAATGAATACCTTGTTTATTTCTAATGGAGGAATTCCAGACCTCGCTGAAACAGTGGAAGAGAATTTAAACTCGTACTTCTTCCTCTAAGCAAGATATTCTTATATCATTAATTCTTCACGTTCTCTCTTCAATTATGTTCACACGTGCCATTCCACAAGGCAACAAGGTATGAGTGGGACCACGAGGCACTGCTCTAGCATAGAAGAAATGCTAATGATCCAGATTGATCAAATTCCTATGTGACAACGGTAAGGTGAAGGAATATTATCTTAATGCAGGGCAAAAACAATAGGGATGTGAGCCAGGCAGCACAGGGAAATAGTAGAAAGAGTTTCACTGTTTTGACCTTATTGCTTTGGGGGATTAATCCCTGTTGGAGCAGGATCTCTGTCAATCTGTAAAGTCATTACTCAGTTCAAACGCTCCAGTGAACACTGCTAATACTAGTTGTTTGGGATGGATGGCTTGGAGATCAGTCATTGCCCTGCAGTTGCCTTTGAGAGCTTTTGCAGGCAAACATCCTATCTGAACTCCTGAGGTCTAGAGGGCAAAAACACCCTAGGTTCTTGTGGTTTTTCCTCCCCACTTTAATTCTCTGTTTGTAAAAGTGGCTCATTCACAGAGATGAGCTTTAAAAAATAAGTGCTGTAAGATTAGAATCACTTGAAGAAAGCTGTAGAAAAAGGGAGGAGTGTTGCTGCCCCTCTGGAGGCTGCCAGCTGCCCAGTGGCAGAAATCATGGCTTGTTGGGGACAGTTTCAGGGTTTCTTTTTTTCAGGTTCGTCTTCATAGCCATGTAAGCTTGATTTGTGGGAAGACACTGCGTAGGTCATTGGGCTAGGGCCATAAGGAGGAAACCAAACAACAGCATGACTACCAAAAATGCCCCGATGGCTTGAAATTATTGCTTTTGTAACATTTTCTGTTTACTGTTTAGAATCTCAGAATCAGAATAGTTAGGGTTCTTAAAGGTCATCTAGTCCAACCCCCCTGCCACAAGCAGGGACATCTTCAAGTAGATCAGGTTACTCAGAGCCCCTTCCAACCTGACCTTGAATTTCTCCAGGGATGGAGCATCTACCACCCCTCTGGGCAACCTGGGCCAGTGTCTCACCACACTCAGTGTAAACGATTTCCTCCTTGTGTGTAGTCTAAATCTACCATGGTTTACTTTAAAGCCATTACCCTTGTTTTTTTCACATAGTCTAACAGATATGCTTTATGGTCAGACAATTCTTCCTTTAATGTTTTCTAGGGGTGATTCTACCAAAGGCATTAAATAATCTTAGCTTTGATTGTTCATGTGCCAAAACAGTGTGTTTCCTTTGGAAGATGCTATCTAATCATATGTTAAAATGCAAACAACCATGACCGTATGGTCTCAAGCAGTAAATTCTTCCTTGGCAAAGAGATGCTGGACAAGAAGAGTGCCACAGTTTATCAAACACTTGGCCAACAGAGAGGCTGGCAAGGGTCAGGAACTGGCCCCGCTAAGCCTCCAGTCAGTGCTCGGGGCCTGCAGGGCTTTGTTTCTTCCATTCATGTAGTTATCGTGCTGCCAGGACTGTGCACATGTGCTTTTCCTGAAAACTTCCCCCCAGTTCCCCCCCGTTGAAACTGGCTGAGTTTCAATAAGCACCTTCTCTTTCTAAATGCCAACAGAATTAAAATTTTCCCTATGGGAGACTTCTGAGACTGTACAGCCTATCCCTCCCCAGAGTAACTGTGGTTATTAACATCCCAGTGTGGAGTCTTACATAACCATAGAATGATTTGGGCTGGAAGGGACCTTTAAAGATCATGGAGTTCCAACTCCCCTGTCCTGGGCAGGGACACCTCTCACCAGAGCAGGCTGCTCAAAGCCTCATCCAGTCTGGCCTTGAACACCTCCAGGGATGGGGCAGCCACAGCTTCTGTGGGCAACCATCAGTTTGTCTCCAGCCTATGATTTCCATCTAGAACAGGTTGATTTCTGTTTTGTTCCTGTCGCTTCCTGAAAGCACAATCACCTTCTCACACCACCAGTGTTCCTGCCATGCATTTCGCTGCCCCCGTTTGGATCTTGTGTTGGTGCTGACTCAAGGAGAAGCCTCTGGGTGCTGCAGCTTCGGTGGAGCAAACATCCCCACTGTCCTTGCAGGATGTCCCCACAGCAAACCACACCATGGGACGCCAGGTAGATGGGCCTGTGCAGAGCTGGGTGCTGCTTATATCTCTGTGGCAGCTTGTGTTTCTCTTCTGCACTCCTGGAGCTGCTGAATAAAACATCAGAGTGGTGCTAGAGATAAAAACTGCCAAGCATTCTCATTTGCAGATGGAAAACTAAGGAACCAGGAAATATGTTTTCCGATTAGGAAATTGGATTGGAATGTACCGGATCTGGTGTAATTAATAATCCTTGGGTTTAATAATCTGTTTCTGTAGGTGTTCAATTTCAAATGCTCTTTGAGCTCTAGATGCTTTCCAGAGAGTTCCTTCCACCTTTGAGTTTGGTTGTTGTTTGTTGTTTTATTTTTTATTTAGCCCAAACTTGCTACTTGGCAGAATCTGCCCGAAATTCTGGCAGCATCTGGCCAGAAAGGTGGACTTTATCTTGCAGGATGGCTTCATCTTAGCAGGAGAAACATACCGTGATGTGGAAGAACCTCCAGCTTTGCTGTGCTGGACGGTCCAGTCTGTTGAAATAATAGTCACTGGGCTGAGAGACACAATGAACCTGTTGTGCTCAGCAGGGTGTCAGCAGGCAGCTGGACACTCTGCTTTCTTGGCCAGAGAAGTGGTAAACCTTGCAGAAATGTCCTTTGTCCTTTTATTCAGGCAGGTCAGATGTGCTGTGTGCAGGCAGATGAACAAATGACACTAAAACAATGGCTAATCCTCTCAAGAAATGAAATACTGTTTCTGAAAGAAATAAGATTGTTTCATTTACTAAGTCTTATTCCACCTTTACCAACCTCACGTTCCATCAGCCTTTGCTGCATATTCTGTTGCCTGATGGCAAGGTTCATTCAGCTTTGCTTTGTTTGCCATGTTTCTGAGAGAAAACCAGTAACTTAAACCAACAAAAATACAAACCTTTTCATTGCCTAAAGTATTAAACTATACTGGGAAATTTATTTTAACTGCCACTTGTCTGGAGCTGTTGGTTTGATGCTCCATAAAAGAATAGAAAATCCTACTCAATGGAACTCCACCAGGGAGGGGGTGGAGTCACCATCCCTGACTGTGTTTGAGTTGATTAGATGTGGTGTTGAGGGATCTGGTGTGGGGGAGAACTTTGTAGAGTAGGGTTGGACTCGATGATCCCAAGGGTCTCTTCCAACCTGAATGATTCTAGGATTCTGTGAAAGGAGCATGGGTTTTGCACTGATTCAAGCAACTAATCTTATTGTCCCTCTTAACATAAGTATCATAGAATGGTTAGAGTTGGAAGGGACCTTAAAGATCAGGGAGTTCCAAACCCCCTGCCATGGGCAGGGACACCTCCAGCCAGAGCAGGTTGCTCAAAGCCCCATCCAGCCTGGTCTTGTACACTTCCAGGGATGGGGCTTCCACAGCTTCTTTGGGCAACCCGTTCCAGTATCTCACTATTGTTACCATAGAAAATGTCTTTCTTTTGTCCAATCTAAACCTACCCTTGTTGTGTCACTCCAGACCCTGGTAAAAAATCTGTCCCCATCTTTCCTGAGGCCCCCTTTAAGTACTGGAAGGCCACAATAAGGTCTCCCTGGAGCCTTCTCTTCTGCAGGAAGAACAACCCCAACTCTCTCAGCCTCTCCTCACAGCAGAGGTGCTCCAGCCCTCAGCATCTTTGTGGCCTCTGCTGGACCCACTCCAGCAGCTCCGTGTCCTTCTCATGCTGGGGGCCCCAGAGCTGGAGGCAGCACCGCAGGTGGGGTCTCCCCAGAGCAAAGCAGAGGGACAGCATCCCCCCTTTGCCCTGCTGGCCACGCTGCTGGGGGTGCAGCCCGGGATGCGATTCCCTACATGTAATTTCTGGGTGTATGAAAGCGCGTGTCACTTATCCTCTATCTTTGGTACGCTGATGCTGGGCTACCTGGGCTAGTGTTCAGTGTGCTCTAAATTAAATGCTGACCACCAGAGAGAAGGTGGCAAAGCTGCCAGAAGGTTAGAAGCTGAGCACTAACAGGGATGGCAGTCCTTCTGGAGGCATCCTCACTGCTCTCAGGTTCTTCTGTCATAGCCAGTTACTGGTGTGGGGGCGTTACTCTGCTGCTGGAAGTTGTTACAGAGCCTGGTGTCATGGATAAACATCTTAGGGGAGAATTTTAGGGGAGAACTTTGTAGAGTAGGGCCGATGGTTGGACTCAATGATCCCAAGGGTCTCTTCCAACCTGAATGATTCCATGATCTAGTCCCGCTTAGTGCTTGGAAAGTGGTTTGTGAGAGGCCAGTACTTTCCGCCTCGTGTTTTCAAGCTGACTGAAAGCTCTGGAATTGAGGATAACATTGTGAATTCTGTGGAGTTTATTATTTTAGGGTTCTGTGCTAATGCAGGCACTGGTCAGTTTAGGCAAACTTACTATTGCAGGTGTGCCCTTTGTCTCTTCAAGCTGGCGAGCCTTTTCCGATGCACAATTTTTTGGGGGTCTAAAAATGCGATTTGATGTTGCTCTCTTGTTTAGAGATCCCGAGAAGAAACCTACTGAAGTGTGAAAGGTGGTACCTTTAGCTTGAGGCAGAGCTGATTATATTAGAAGAATTCCAGGGCTTTGTGGCTGGCCAGCTTTCTGCAGGTTGCTGCTAGTCCTTGAACCCCAATCTGCGAATCCTTGAACTGAAAACACCCCTCATTAAATCACGACAGTTGGGAGCAAAGCCAAATGCGGGGCCGTAACAGGAATAAGCCCTGCTTATGTTAGACACAAGCAATTTATTGGCACACTTCTAAGTTTTAGAGGTGTGGGAAGTTAATGCATTTTTGGCTGAATTTTCAAAATAAAAGAGGAAAGATATTTAGCTCTCTATTTCTTGCTTTTGTAGCAGGTAACTGGTCTGAAACGGTTGGAAAACCAGTGGCGATTGAAGATACCTGCCCACAATATTAACTCCCAGAGCAGTGATTTTTCTCAGGGTAGGGAGAGAGCCTGGTGTCACTAAATATTGCTTAATAAAAACATTTGCTTGGTGTACAGTAGCAGTCCTGAAACAGGAGATTGCTCAGTGCATCCTGCAGCCTGGAAGACAGCATTTCTGAAGGCCATGGGCTCTGTATTTGCTAGAATTTCTCCTTAAGCTTTAACTATTTTATACTTTTATAGTTTATGCAGTTTTATAGTGAACAGAAGAAGAGGAGATGGACTTTAAGAAGAGGTTTAAAATGTCTTGGATCAGGAGAATTTACTTTGGGGAATAAGTAATTGGTGTAGGTATGGTAAAATGATAATTAATAGGTGTGTATATGTCTGGAAACTTAATTATGTGGTTGATAATCGCTGCGATTGATATATCTATATTGAACTACTCTATTTTGAGACCACTTATCTATAGGAAGGTACACTTTCAGCCTCTTTTGATTTATTCTTCACTAAATGTTTTCCATTGAATTTGAGGTCTATATGTAGCAAATATAGATCTACTGTGTTTCTGATTTAAACACCCCTTTGAAAGAGCCTGTGGATTGCATTAAGAGATGTGTAGGATGAACTTGTTCACATTGAGAATTTGTCCTTCTGAATTAAATACTAGTATCCCA
This sequence comes from Jacana jacana, assembly GCA_013400555.1. NCBI lineage: Eukaryota > Metazoa > Chordata > Aves > Charadriiformes > Jacanidae > Jacana > Jacana jacana. The sequence goes on along the minus strand of VZTM01042699.1, from coordinate 53,665 downwards.
CACTGACTGAGTAAACAGCTCAACTGAAATTGAAAAGTGGGAAGTCTATTTTTGAGGCTACAAGTGACGCCTCTTGTGCAGGGCAGTGGTTTGCAGCTGGATGCAGGTACAGTCCGTGCATCAGACTGAGGGGTCTAGGAGACCCTCTGACGTTTGAAGATGTAACCTGAGTAAGGATCAGGATGCCCCAGTTTATTTTAAAGTTCCTCCAACATTGGTAGTCTCATGTCTTCTCAAGTCATTTAGAATCTATTTGCACCAAACTTTAGGGCTTTGAAAATCTCATTGATCTCATGGCCAGGCTGCTCAAGTCCACATAGAATCCTTGATTCATTTAGGTAGGAAGAGACCTTTAAGATCGAGTCCAACCATCCAACTAAGACTACCCAAACCACCACCAAACCATGTCCCTCAGCACCACATCTGCATGTTTTTTAAGTACCTCCAAGGATGATGACTCCACCACTTCCCTGGGCAGCCCATTCCAATGCTTGACAACCCTTTTGGTGAAGATTTTTTTCCTAATACCCATCCTAAACCTCCCCTGGCACAACTTGAGGTTGTTTCCTCTTGTCCTGTATTACCTGTGACTTGGGAGAAGAGACTGAACCCCTCCACCAGGAGGCTACACACTCCTTTCAGGGGGTTGTAGAGATCGAGAAGATCTCTCCTCAGCCTCCTTTTCTCCACGGTGAACCACCCCAGCTCCCTCAGCCTCTCCTCACAAGACTTGTGCTCCAGACCCCTCACCAGCTCTGTTGTCCTTCTCTGGTCACGCTCCAGCACCTCAACATCTTTCTTGCCATGAGTTTGTCTCCAGCTCTGCAGATGCACGCTTTAATGGAATTAGATAAAGGCATTTGCAAGGCCCATACCTTTCTTTGACAGCGTGAAACTGCCACGGGGCAAGAAACTGGACTCTACGGGATATTAATTATTTTTCTGTGTCCTACTTATATTTTATAAAAAATCCAACTTGTTCAGGGAGAGAACAAAATCTACATTTGGCTGCTACCCTGTTTGCAGGTCACTGGGCTGGTTGCCTTCGTACTGACTGCTCTGGATACTGTGAAGGCTTCTGTGAAGAGCGGCTTCAGTTTCATAACGCCAGCCTGGTATCTTTTTAATATCATGCTGTTACTGATATATTTTTTCACATCAGGAAATGAAAATGATTTTGATGAAGAGCAGTGCTGTTTTTAGCTGTAAGATAGGATTAGTCTACTTTCCAATTCTTGTTTCTAAACAAAGTCTGTGCCAACTGGAAATTATCCAGTTGGTTGAAAAATGACATGGGAGCAGTTTGGTCAGGAATATTTGCTTTTTCACCCTGGGGTTTCTTCCATCTGCCTAATAAAACAACTATATCACTGTAAGACTGAAATTCCCTTGTCCTTATCCTGTCTGGGAGTGGACAGCACTGGTGGCTGTTGAGGCAGATAGAAACCATTGCTTCTTTTTCTGCCCTGGTGCACCTCACAAAATCTAGGTCCATCATCTCAGTGACTCCTTCTTGGGTGCTGGGAAACTGCTTACCAAATCCATCCCCAAACCTCTCTTCTGGCCTACACAAGCCAAATTTTCTGAAATGTACTGAGTTCTTGACTTCATTAGATACTATACATTCACAAACCAGAAAGCCAAACTCATCCTGGGCCAGCAGGGTGAGGGAGGCGATGCTGCCCTTCTGCCCTGCTCTCATGAGACCCCACCTGCAAGTGCTGCCTCCAGCCCTGGAGCCCTCAGCACAGGAAGGATATGGACCTGCTGGAGTGGGTCCAGAGAAGGCCACAAAGATGCTCTGAGGGCTGGAGCACCTCTGCTGTGAGGACAGGCTGAGAGAGTTGGAGTTGTTCAGTCTGGAGAAGAAAAGGCTTCAGGGAGATCTTCGAGTGGCCTTCAGTGTCTGAAGAGGGCCTACAAGAAAGGTGGGGAAGAGACTCTTTATGAGGGACTGTAGCAATAGGATGAGGGGTAATGGTTTTAAAGTGAAAGAGGGGAGATTTAGATGAGATACTAGAAAGAAATTCTTTCCTGTGAGGGTGGTGAGACACAGGCCCAGGTTGCCCAGAGAAGTTGTGGATGCCCCATCCCTGGAGGTGTTCAAGGCCAGGCTGGATGGGGCTTTGAGCAACCTGCTCTGGTGGGAGGCGTCTCTGTTCAGGGCAAGGGGGTAAAACTACATGATCTTTAAGGCTCCTTCCAATCCAAGGGTAATTAAACATTGTTGTATATATTGGATAGGAAAGTATGCTGTTGAAGTGTCTTTAATTAAGCAGGTAGACCAGTGTATGCATTCCTTTGATGTTTCAGCATCTGTGCAGCTTGGGATCCTGGAGTCCTCTGAAGACTGTGACCTCTGAGGGGGGACAAAAACAGCCTCTCCAAGTGTAAAGATACTTCAAGCACTTTTGTTTATTATTTTCACTGAAATTTACTCAAACTGGAAAGCGTCTTCATTTTTTTTTTTGTAGGATAATTCAGAAACAGGTGTTACAGTGACAGTAGCATGGAGGGAAGAGCGTAGCATTGCTGTTTATGCAGATGCTTTCCATCCACGGTCTGCCACGACCCGCAAGAACCAGTTCACGGGTAAACTTTGCAGAGTGGTAACGGCATCAGGACCGGTTATACCCAGCAGATGATGGCTCATCCGAGGCTCCTCAGCAGGAACCAAATCAGTGAGAGTGGGTGAATGATAGACTTGCAGTCTTTTCTAGTTGCCTCTTTCAGGGCAATGTATAAATATAATCATTTTAATCTATAGAATTTCTGCTATTTCTACCTGTAATTACCCTCTCTTGGTTATTTTTTCCTACAGCTTTCCATTTCTGGTAGCACGATTCCTGTTGTGAGGAAATTCTATATCCTAGATAAGAATTAAACTCCACATTTTTTCTTTTGGAGTGAATGAATCAAGCTCAAATGTTTTCTTATAAACAATCACCAAAGGAGCAAAAATAGGTTAAAATCTCCATCAAGAATTGATGGTGAAGGTGGATTTTCCCTGGCGAGCTACAGAAGGAGACTTTCATGAATCATAAAAGCCTTTTCTGGCAATAACTTTGCTGAAGAGACTGCAGCAACTCAATGTATTTTTTCTGGGTCTCAAATTAAAAGAGATGTTACAGTTTCTGAACTGTGTTTCAAGGTTGTTTCATGGAATTCTCAGAGTTGGAAGGGACCTCTAGAGCTCATCCAGTCCAACTCCTGCTAAAGCAGGATTGCCCAGAGCACAT
>VZTM01042699.1:38432-49860 GCA_013400555.1 Jacana jacana | reverse complement strand
CCTCTGTAGAGCATCCCTGCCCTCAAGCAGATCAACACTCCCACCCAACTTGGTGTCATCTGGAAACTTACTGACAGTGTTTTCCATATCCCTATCGACATCATCAATGAAGATATTAAAAAGGAAAGGCCCCAATACTGAGCCCTGAGGAACCACTTGTGACCGGCCGCCAGCTGGATTTAACTCCATTGAGCACCACCCTTTGGGATCGTCCTTCCAGCCAGTGCTGGATCCAGCAGGTCGTATGCTCATCCAGGCCATGAGCAGCCAGTTTTTCCATGAGAATTCTGTGGGGGACAGTGTCAAATGCTTTTCTAAGGTCCAGATATATTATATCCACTGTCTTCCCCCCATCCAACAATCGGGTCATCTTATCATAGAAGGAGATCAGGTTCATCTGGCAGGACCTGCCTTTCATAAGCCCATGCTGACAAAGCCTGATCTCCTGGCTGCTCATTACATGGCTGGTGATAGCACTCAAGATGATCTGTTGTTCGGTGAGATGTGGGTGGAGGGGGTTGGTTAGGCGAGCTCAAGCTGCAGGGAGCCGTGCTGTGGCGTAAGCATGTCCCCTGTGGCCCTGGGTTCCTTATGTAGCCCATCAAGTAAAATTCAGCCACTTAACTGGAGATGGTGGTTTATCATCCCTGATGTATCGTGATTGTAGAAAGAGACTCCAGTCTCAGAGGCTGTAGCTTGCAGGAGCTGTTTGAAGGGATCCAGACAACAGACCTGCCTGAGTAATTTGCAGGCGATGTGTAAGACGGCGAGTGACAGATGGTGGTGACAGACTGGCGAGAGGCAGAGACAGCCAAATGGTACAACCAGAGCGTCAGACAGCGGTCACGGTACTGCGGGCTCTGCCCAGTGCTTGTGGGCTCTGCCCAGTGCTTGTGGGCTGCCACGGCTGGGTACGGGGGGAGCCAGAGGGGGCGGCAGGAGGCTCTTTGCTTTGTGCTTTAGTGCAGGGGTGCCGAGACAGACTAACGCCTCGGATGAAAACCGACTTCAGTATTTTTGTCTCTGGGTAGACTGTTCTCCTTTGTATTGGAGCTAAACTTCTGAGGACGCTATTGGCAGGTCAGCAGCTTGCCCCTGTACTTTTTTTGGTGACAGTTAAATAACGTGTATGGAGAAGCACAGGATTAGATTCTCTGCCACTTGCTCACTTGGGTTTTTTGTTTAGTTTTTTGTTTGTTTTTTTTTTCTTGCTTTCAAAATTGTCAGTGTCCTTTCTAACCCCAGACAAGTTGAAACTGTAGTTTTAGTCGTGGTGGTGAGGTTTGAAGTTGCCCGGGGAGAGGGAAGGGAAAGAGCATTCTCCATGACCGTGATGAGAAACAGCTGAGCTGCTATAAATGTTGATCACTGTAGGCAAAATAGTAAATGGGGACTGGGCAAGGCAAGCATTTTACTTGTTTAAACTGTCCCATGGCTTTTTCTTGTTTATTTTTCTAGTTTAACTGGGTTGACAGAGACAGGGAGCAAATAATAGGTATTTTATGGTGGTTTTGCAACATTATAGCTCCAAGAGTATAAATAAAACAAAGTTTCTCAGCTCTTAGCTTTGTCTTTATTCTATTTCATTCCTGCACTTAGCATTCTGTTCAGTGAGGACCTGATTCTGCGTCACTGACAGCAGCAGAGGTGTCCCCTGACACTTCAACAGGCTCGGTAAGAGGGTTTTAAGAGGCTGAGCTTTCTGGATACTCTGACTGGGTTTTTGTGTGCTTGTAGAAGGAAGATGCTCCTGAGTGGGAGTAGAGCCATAACTCATGGTTGCCTAAAAGTTGGGCACTGTGACTATAAGCGAGTCTGTCTTGGCCTCACTGTCACCTTGCAGAAGAGGAAGGTGGTACACCTCAGAAGAGGAAGGTGATACACCTCAGAAGAGGAAGGTGATACACCTCAGAAGAGGAAGGTGGTACACCTCAGAAGAGGAAGGTGGTACACCTCAGAAGAGGAAGGTGGTACACCTCAGAAGGGTTGAGGAGATGAAACTTAAGTTGTCAAAGATCAATGAAAAATAGTGCAATCAGACAGATATTGATGTTGGTTTTCGTACAATTCCTACGTTTATACCGTTAGTGTGAATACTTTTCACGCAGCTTCTCATAATACATAACCTTAATCCTAGTTTCCTGCACAAGTTTGACTACCAGCCCCTTATTTATTATTGTCTCTAGCACTTTAATTTTTTAATTTTATTATTATTATTGTTTTTGGCTTTTCCAGAAGTGCCAGCTAACTATTCTGAGGAGGGATGCTGGCTTGTGCCTACATTAGCGTCTTCAGTCTGAGCAGGGGATTCTCATGAGGCAACTTTCCTCTTGATCTTAATTAACTGTGCTTTTTGTTCCCATCACAGAGCAGTTCATGAACTGGATACCTTTCAGCTGAAATTAATATAGGAGATGCACTCCAAAAAGTGTGCTTAATACACTCCAACTGCTAATGGGCATTCGGTCCGTGGTGCTTGACCAGAAAGTCCTCAGCACCAGGTGTTGAGCTGTGGAGATCTGCTCCTGTTGGAAAGCTGTTACTGACACAAGCATAGCAGCTACTGGTAAAAAATAGTTAAGGCTGTTTTGCTTCCTTCAGTTTATTTGCTAAATTAGGACAATAGAAACTTTAGGAATTATTAAAACAGGCTAAACATAGAGACAGCAATTTCTTCCTTGTGCTGCCAATTAATTAGTTGGCTTAAATATTTGCAGAAATAAGACAAAATTGAGAGCTGAGATATTACAATGTATGTTCTTCAGTCCAATGCAGACGAGCTCCTTGGAGTTCACTGCATATATTATCTACTCATTTATTGTTTGAATTCTTAAAATCAAACAAAAAGGCTTTTCTTTGGGAAAGTCTGAATCTTTTCTTTGTGGCTTTGTTATTAGCATTACTTTTATCATTCTAAAGCCAAAATGTAAGGCTGCTGTTTGGGAAGCAGAAACTGCATTAAGACCTCCACAAACATACTCTTGCTTTTTTTTACTGCCAAATATGATGCAAAAAGCCCCCCCAAAAATAAATAAACGATATCGAGTGATGCACAAAATGGTACCCAGCACAGGAATCAAAAGCAGCTTCTCAGAGAACAAAGAACCACGTCTCTTCAGAGTGCTCCCTGGCACTGGGGGTGAAACTAATAGACCTGCTCATATAATGTGCACTTGGCCAGCCTGTTTGAATGAGTGTCTGCCAGCGTTTCAGGGAGCTGGTACAGCACCCAGAATGCAGGGCTGCAACCACGGGATGCTCAGCAAATGGGTTGCTGGTGATACAGTGTAAATAACAGCCTTCATACAAAGAAGAAACAGAAAGTGGGGATTTTTTTTTTTTTTCTTTCAGCTCAATCATTGGGTGTGAAATTGAATTGAGAATCTCCAAACTATATTAAATCACCCCCTTGGCATTGCCACAGGAACAATTTATTTCATCTTGAAGGAGCCTTTGGTTTCCAGATCACTGGAGCTAAGCGGGAGGAATGTGCGTCACATTGAGGTAAACAGGGATGTGAGCTGGTTAAAAACAGAAAAGGCAACGCAGCAAAATTCTCTGCCCCTGATATTTGTCAGCCTCTTCTGAAATGGGAATGCCATTTCCATTAAGCTTCGGGGCAGATATTATCTCTGTACCTTTTGGTGTGCTGATGAGTTGGAAGCGGATCGTAAATATATTTAGTTTGGCTGATTTTTCGAGGGGCAAAAAGAGTCTTGCATTGTGCCCCAGGAGGCTTGCAGCGCTGTTGTGATGCCATCATGCTTTGGACTGTTCTTCTGTGGGAGGACTGGGGATGGCTCTTGATTGCCTCAGTCCCAGGGTTAAACATCACTATTGAGCTTCTTGCAGTTTCCGACCTATTTTTGTCATCATGGGATTTGGTGGTGAGTTACAGATGTCTACGCTGCATTTTGCAGAGCCCCTTATACTTTCTCAGAGTCACAGAATCACAGAATGTTATGGGGTTGGAAGGGACATCAGGAGATCATCTACTCCAGCCCCCCTGCCAGCGCAGGTCCACCCAGAGCAGGTTGCACAGGAACAGGTCCAGGCGGGTTTTGAGTGTCTCCAGAAATGGAGACTCTACCACCTCTCTGGGCAGCCTCTGCCAGGGCTCTGCAACCATCAAAGTGAGGAAGTTCCTCCTCATGGTTAGGTGGAACTTCTCATCTTCAAGCTTGTGTCCATTTCCTCTTGTCCTGTCACTGGACAGCACTGGAAAAAGACTGTCCCCTTCCTCCTGACACCCACCCTTGAAGTATTTAGAGCTGTTGATCAGATGCCCCCTCAGCCTTCTCTTCTCCAGACTAAAAAGACCCTTGTCCCTCAGCCTTTCCTCAGCAGAGAAATGCTTCAGGCCCCTCATCATCTTTGTGGTCCTCTGCTGTACCCTCTCCAGCAGATCTCTGTCCTTCTTGAACTGGGGAGCCCAGAACTGGACACAGCACACCAGATGGGTCTTCCCCAGGGCAGAGTAGAGGGGAAGGATGAGAGAACAAGATTTAATTTTTCCTTAATCTGCCCCCTTGAAGTCCAACCTTACAATTTATTAGTTGTTTCTTATTATTTGTACTGGTTTGTTTCATCTTGGGCTCAGAATTTCCCTGACCTCCACCCCTTAAGAACAACAGAAAGCCAAGCATGGAACGAGCTGCGTGAACCAGGATAGCAAACGTGGGTTGATTTGTTGGTGTGAGACAATTGTGCACTTTAGAAAGAGTCTAATTAGTTCAGTGGTTAATGAATAAACCCAAGCTCTTTTTCACTACTGTCTCAGTGCTCAAATCTAAACGCAGTTTTCTATTCAGGAAGCCACAAGCTGAACTTTGTACTGAGTTCCAAGGTGAGAAGCAGGCTTCTAGACAGTTCTGTAACCGGGTGGTCATTGCAGATACTTTGCAATTCTGGTTACCTCCTGACCAGTCTTCCTTATTTTTCACCATTCTTTCAAAATTCCACTTTTTTCTACACATGTAGAAATGCTGCCGTGTTCAAGTGTGCTCTGAATGGTGGCTGTTTCCTTTGGGACTGTTTAGTTTGAGGAAGAGGAGGCTGAGGGGAGACCTCATCGCTCTCTACAACTGCTTGAAAGGGCACTGTAGAGAGGTTAGTGCTGGTCTCTTCTCATGGGTAATTAGCAATAGAGAGAGGGAATGGCTTCAAGCTGCAGCAGGGTAGGGTTAGGCTGGACAAAATTAGGAAAAAATATAGGAAAAAATTCTTCACAGCAAGAGTGGTCAGAGCCTGGAATGGGCTGCCCAGGGAGGTGGTGGAGGCACCATCCCTGACTGTGTTTAAAAGTCATTGAGATGTGGTGTTGAGGGATCTGGTGTAGGGGAGAACTTTGTAGAGTAGGGCTGATGGTTGGACTTGATGATCCCAGGGGTCTCTTCCAACCTGAATGATTTTAGGATTCTATGATCTACAGGATTGTCCAAAAGATTCCCTTCAAAAACAGAAGAAACTTCCTGCAAGACCAAAATCCAGACAGTAGTTCTCAGTCAATGTTTTATTGAAATACCATAGCCTCCCTTGGTAAGGAGGGAGTAGGAAGACCACACGCTCTTGACCACAACTACCTTCAGTGAATGGAAAATTAAAAAGCTACAACCTGGTGACCTGTGCCTTAGGGTGATCTCTGAATGTTAAATTAGTCTTTTTCTTTCTGCTGCTGGTTTATAAAGGCACAAGGACAAGACCATGGGAGCTCTTTATTGATCATCGTCACAATCGGGTTAAAATACTTCCTCCCTTTTCGGCGTTTCTGGGATTTTAGCTGAGAATCTATAGTGCTTGCAAAGTTTCCCATTGCTATTTTGGAACCAGAGGGTGTGACAGTTGCTTGGGCTGTTGTTCACACTGGCTACTTGCAGGAGTTCTTGCTATGTTCCCATTTGTCAAATATTTAGAAGTGAGCCTCCAGCTTTATTTCCTATATTTTTTTCTTTTGGACTTTCAGAAGTTCAGGAGCAGATATTGCTGTTCCATAGCCTGCCCTTCCTAGGCTTTTCATGAAAGTAATTGGCCCTTTCAAAATTTACTGGTCTAACCCTGTTTAGGAGATTTAATTTTATTGTTTAATCTCCTTGATTCAAGGTTAATTTTTGTCAATGGACAGTCTTCGTTTCATATCAACTGATGGTTATTTTTCTTACAGATAATCTCTTTCCTTTCACATCATTTACCCTTTTCCTTATACTTAAATGTAGCAGGAAACACACTGTACCTGTTTCCCAAGATGAGATCATCTACCTTTACCTCCCGTGAGAGGCTCAACGCTTCTTCCATCATCCTTGCAGGCTTCTTCTGTTGCTTTTCCAACTTGCCCCTGTCTTCCTAAACCCTGGATGAGGAGAGGAGAGCCGTTGTCCTGGCTTGAAGTAAACCAGAACCAACTCCCTGTTCTGCAATTTTACATCTTTGCTAGACCTCTTCTAACTCTCTGAAATTGACAGCATATTGTGGAGAGAGCTGCTCCTTCTGAGGGTAATAAGACCAATGTTTGGGATGCAGAGATGCCCTTGCTTATACTTACTGCCATAACAGCCAAGGTCAGCCAGTTTCCTTCTTTGCCCCTTTGGAGGGTTGGAAATGGAAAAAGTGTAGAGGGGTCACACCTGTGGGGAGGAACATACAAGACAGGTGACCCAAACTTGGTCTCCTGGGGTATTCCATCTGCCCCATGCTCTGTATAAAAGCTGAGGGGTCAAAGGGATCAAGAAAGATCAGCTCTCTTTCTTCAGTGGCTGATGTCGGAAGAGGACGCTGTCTATTCATCTGCCTCTGATCCCATTTCGTGTGTCCCTGACTCCAGATCCAGAATCCACTTTCCATTGGTCACTGAGTCCAGTGTGGGACTTCCCCAGAGACTCCTGGTGATGTGACTGTCATCCTGGAAGCTTGGTAGGGTTTTGTATGTACTCTATCTATGTAATTTTTTAAAGTTTATTTTATTTTAATATTAATATTTCATTAGTTTAATTCATTCTAAACTCCTAAGTCTCCTTATCTCTTCCTCTCCTCTCTTTTAGGGGAGGTGGGGAAAGGGTTGTCTGTCAGTCTGGGTTTGGTAAATTTGGCCAGAGCCATGACAGCCATACTTAATATCCAGACTTTACAATACCCTTACATGACACTGACATACCCATGATACCCATGACCATACCAGATGATATTTTCTAGGTTCACACATTTATTCATATAAATTTTTTAAAATGTATGCCATTTCAGAGGCTCATGTATCCCTCTAGAGTTACTCACCGTGTCCACCTTCATTGCTGTAGACTGGGAATCTCTCTGTTGGTAGAATATTTGTGTTCCTAGAGGCCTCAGTGCAGGGTGTCCGTATCTTCTATCCAATTCCAGCTTTCCTCTTGCACTGCAGGAGCTCTGCAGCGCTGCAGCTGGCGTGGCTACATGGAAACAGAAAACACTGGCTTTCTGAGACTTAAGTGTGTTCCTTGCATGAAAATTTGTATCACTTGCAGAGCTCATTTCGGGACAAACATATTTCATAATGGTCAATTATGTCTTGCTTTCCCTATTGTCTATCATTAGTTACTTGGATTCTCATCTATAAACAACAGGAAAAATTGAGATGGGAGAAATGCTGCTTTATTTGCTTACAAGACTCTAGGAAAAGGGCTTAGCCTCAAGTTTGAAATTGCAGCCATCTCCTCAGTCAAAAGTGTAGCGAGGGTGCTAATGAGCATAAACACACTGAATAATCAAACGTTAATTTGTGTTCCCAGTTCTGGGGCTCCCATCCAAAGCTCGCTGAGGGCTGTGGAAAGACTTCCATTGATTTGAATTAGGCCTTGGCTTTTGTCCTGAAAGAACACAATACCAGCAGAGCTGTTCACGAGAGAACTGTTTGGAAATAAATGACGGGAACAGAAAGGGAAGGAACTTGCTGTGTGGGAACCCAGTTCAGTGGCTAATGCAGGCAGTGGCGTTTTACAGTGCTTCTGGTGTCCAGGCGTTGTCACAGTCCCTCGCCTGAACTAACCAAATTCAACCTTAAAAAAAAATATCTGTTGCTGTAATTGGAAGGTTGTTTCTGGATCATTACTCTGATGTTTGAAACCTTCTTTAACTTCTAGCCTAAACCTATTTATGCCAATTGTTTCTACTTATTTTATGCCAACAGGATCTTCTAGTCTTTATACCGTTCTGGTTATTGTCCCATTGTCCTGATCACTGTCCCATCTCCTCTCTGCCTTTGCTCTCTGTTGCTAAATAAACCAAGCATTTTCATGTCTTGCTCAGTAAGTTGTTCTTTCCCTGGAGCCTTTATCTGAATTTATTCCCTTCATCTACCTGGGGTACAGGCAACAAAGCCTGCATTTTTGATGAGCTGTAACAGTGCTCTCTATAACACTGCTAATACGCTCCTGGCTTCCTAGAAATGCTTTTCCGGATACATCCAGTATTTTGTTTGCCTCCTTATGGCTGCATTTCACTGATGGCTTTTATGGTGTGACTTGCAAGATCTGGGTTCCCAGGTGAGCCCCCATTTAGTAACAGAAATCAGCTTTGCAGCCCTGGATGGAAACTTACCCTTGTACTTGGAGGCTTTCAGCTGGTGTCCATTACTCCAGTGCCCACTTTCTTCCTCAGATAGTGCTCTGTTTGTCCTCAGCATTGGCTGTCCTAAAGGATAACAATCAAGCTTGAGTAATCAGCAGCCTTAATTAGCATGTTCCTACCTTGTGCTAATTTTGTTAATTAAAAAAAAACCCGACCAGAACTCTAGAAACTGCTGGAGGTGGTGAGTGATGGATGATGGTGGGAGCTGCCGTAAGGTGACAGGGAAGAACTGGGGAAAGGTGCTCAGTCTGGCAAAGGAAGAGCGAGACAGAGCCCACCATGGAGAAGTGAGAACTTCTGAAGTATTGGTCAAATGAAGGCTGCTCACATTGGCCAGAGCATTAATTAGGTCTCACATCCATGGGATGGATGAAGAGGTACCAAAATCACAGAAATAAATGGGTCACTTGTGAATTTCTGCATTTTGATTATTTAAGAGTAGCATGTATTTAAGTTAAGCTGCTGTTTAACTTCACATATTCCTCTATTATTTTTTTCAAGAGTTTCCAAAGTTTTCTGAAAACTTAAAGATGTGTTTTCTAAAAGCATCTTAAAAATATGGAATCCTAAAAGCGCTTTAAAAGTCCTGAATTGAGAAGATTATGAGTCTTGAATAATTTATCCACAAAACTTTAAAGAGAGAGAATTTGCTTAGGTCTTTAAAATGTATATGATATATTTTCTTGTAGATTGGAAAGACTTTGAAAGACTTTTATCCAGATAAGTACATTCAGCAGACATTAGAAGTCACAGGCAGTAGCAATTAAGGCATAAGGCGTTTCCTGGGAATTAATACCAAGCTGGGAGGAGCTGGGATGGCTGAAGATGCAGCTGAGGGCCATTAACTGCAGTTGATGATTAATGACCTCTGCTGAGGTCATTATTATTATCAGCTGAAAATGGAGAAAACCTCAGATGTGTGAGTCTCTTCAAGGGGAGATGCGTTTTCGCTCGGTGCGGGAGCTGTGGCCCCGCTGCGGATAGACTGCCCGGTATTAATATCAAACAGAGGGCTTGATTTCCCTCCTTCCCCTGGCATTTTTAGGAGCGTTAATCAAAGCTGGATCTCTCAAGCTGTGCCAGTATCAAATTGAAAAGTAAGCAGAATAAAGTCCATAGCGCTTTAATGTTCTCCCAGTATTACATTTGGCGTCCAGAACTTAATCAGCTTTATTTAGAGGTGCTCCCATCTGTCCCTTTCGGTGCCTAATGAGAGTGTATCTCAGTTATTGTCCAGAATTGTGCCCAGAACATTCCTTGTGCTCCCTGTTCCTGGACCCCCGTTTGAAATCTCATCCTCCCTTTAGCATTAAGCCCCTGACCAAGATCCGGTTTCTGGGTTGTTTTCTGTTCTGTGCACACAGGGCCGGCCCCTGCAATCAAATACTGCTCTGTCAATGCAGGGAGAAGCTGTTGCCTAAGAAATAGTCAGTTGTAATAGGTACTTAATTCCCAGTGTCCAGACAAGTCCCTGCATGGTTTCTTCCACGTTTGGTGAAATACTGCAATTTTTGTTTATATATATGGTGAATGATTTCATCATTGACTTGTAGGAAAACTGAGAGGGACTAGAGGGGGCTGGGAAATATTCACCATGCTGCTGATTTTTACCCTGATCATCTCTGATATATCATAGAATTATAGAATTGTCTAGGTTGGAAGGGATCATCTAGTCCAACCATCAACTTAGCTCTGATAAAAAACGACAATTATCAATAAACCACATCTCTAAATATCTTTTAAATACCTCCAGGGATGGTGCCTCAACCCCTTCCTTGGGCAGCCCATTCCAAGGCTTAATAACCCTTTCAGTGTGAAAACTGTTCCTGATATCCAATCTGCACCTCCCCTGGTCCAACTTGAGGCCATTTCCTCTTGTCCCATCGCCCGTGGCTTGGGAGAAGAGATCGACCCCTGCCTCTCTACACCCTCCTTTCAGGTGGTTGTAGAGAGCAAGAAGGTCTCCCCTCAGCCTCCTCTTCTCCAGGCTGAACATTCCTGGCTCCCTCAGCCTTATTAATAGGGTTTACTCTCCAGACTCCTCACCAGCTTTGTTGCCATTCTCTGAACCTGCTCCAGCACCTCAGTGTCTTTTTTGTGGTAGGGGGCACAAAACTCTGTGTGTGTATATATATATGTAAATAAGTTGATATCTCTTGTGTGTGTCTATATGTATATATCCTTAAGTTTGTTTATTTCAAGGTGCTTTTTTAAAAAAATACTGAAGAAGCCTGGAATAGATAATGGAAGTAACATAAAGATGTCTGTCATATATATAGGCACACTTAAGTTTGTTTCCTTCAAGGTGCTTTTCAAAAAAAATACTGCAGAAGCCCTGGAATAGGTCATACAGGGAACATAAAGACGTCAGCTTTATTTAGTCACTGGTTTTTGTTTAGATCACCCACAGTACTGTGTATTTCTGAAGGCTGTGTAAGTCCTTTTTTATGCATACGCTGCTCCCCTCTCCCTTTCTCTCCTCCCTGCCCCTGGTCACTGGGAAGGTTGAGGCATCAAAATTCTGAGCAGGACTGAGATTGCTGCTGCTTTTGGCTGACCTTTACACAAATGTCACTGGATGTAGGCTTCTGCTCAGGAAAACAAGAGTTTTGCAAAGCTGTAAGCAATTCAGTCAAAAAAAACCCCAAAAAGTAGCTTGGGTGTGAAATGTTGACAATGTTAGGCAGCAGGACTAGACCCACCTGTACAAACTACCAACTTCCTGCTCTTGGTGGGAATACAACCTGCCTTTATTCACCCTCAACCAAACCACCCAGCTCCTCTCCCCTCTTCTCTCTTCCCTCTCCCCTCTCCCCTCTCCCTTCTCTCTCTCCCT
>VZTM01042699.1:0-38399 GCA_013400555.1 Jacana jacana | reverse complement strand
CCCTTCTCCCTCTCCTCTCTCCCCTCTCTCCTCTTCCCTTTCCCCTCTCCTCTCCCCTCTCCTCTTTTTCTTTATTCCCCCAAAGTATCTCCCATGGTGAGAGGAAGAGGTGAGTGAGGTCAGGCGGAATGAAATGAAAATCATGACAGCTTAATAGACCGCAGGGAGGTTCCTTTGAAAGGCTGCCAGAGATGGAGTATCAGTTCTGGGGAGGAAGACCACAGAGCTGGCAGTGGATGCAAGATCTGGTACACTCACATTGGCGTTTCATACTCCTTGCCACAAAATAGGTCTGTTTTCCCAGTTAACTCTTTAACAAATGCGTCCTGCTGACAGTAGGTGCTCCCACAACACTCTCAGTGCTCCTGATGCAGCTTCACTGGGCTTCAGGATATGTTGTTCTAAGTTCTGGATTCTCCATCTTGCTTGTAAGATAAGCAGATGAGAATTCAGGATGACCATGAGCCAGCAATGTGCCCCTGTGGCCAAGAAGGCCAATGCCATCCTGGGGTGCATCAGGAAGAGTATGACCAGCAGGTCGAGGGAGATCATCCTCCCCCTCTACTCTGCCCTGGGAAGCCCCCATCTGGTGTGCTGTGTCCAGTTCTGGGCTCCCCAGTTCAAGAAGGACAGGGATCTGCTGGAGAGGGTACAGGAGAGGACCCCAAAGATGATGAGGGGCCTGGAGCATTTCTCTGCTGAGGAAGGGCTGAGGGACTTGGGTCTTTTTAGTCTGTAGAAGAGAAGGCTGAGGGGGCATCTGATCAACACCTATAAATACTTCAAGGGTGGGTGTCAAGAGGAAGGGAAGAGTCTTTTTTTAGTGGTGCCCAATGACAGGACAAGAGGTAACGGGCACAAACTTGTAGATACGAAGTTCCACCTAACAATGAGGAGGAACTTCTTCACTTTGATGGTTGCAGAGCCCTGGCAGAGGCTGCCCAGAGGGATGGTGAGGTTTCTGTCTCTGAAGACATTCAAAATCCTCCTGGACATGTTCCTGTGCAACCTGCCCTAGGTGGACCTGCTTTGGCAGGGGGCTTCGACTAGATGATCCCCAGAGTTCCCTTCCAACCCCATAGCATTTTGTGATTCTGTAATTGGAGTGTCAATGGGGTTACACAAATTGCGTTTTCTGCTTCATCTTCTGCACCCTCTACCTGTTATTCACTCAAGGGATAAGAAATTGTTTTCCTGGATGAGAAGAAAACAACTTATATTTTAAAACATGTGAAAACATGCTTACTTGCACATGTCTCAAAGGAAACATCAGGTTATTGGAATTACACAAACACCTACCCTAATAGCCCTCAGTGTATGACACAATATGGCCAGTTGTCTCAAAGGGCATTTCTTTCAGGATAAAGAGCTCTTAAAAGACGGGGCTTTGCTCTGGTTGTTTCTTCATCTCCAAAGACTCCAAGTCTTGGTTGAATCACTTTAAATGCCAGGACTTTGTGTGGGGCTCTCTGGATGGCAGTCTAAAATCGGAGTAAAGACAAAGGCCAGACCAGATGCTAACTGCTCCCTTTCAGTCTTGGCAATTTATGACTCCCTGCCTGTGTGAACGCAAAGACCTGTAGAAGTGTGTCAGAATTGATTCAAGGGCTTGTAAACCTGCACGGTTTGGAGGGAGGTTGCAGAGAGAGTCTGATCCCCCAGGGCTGCCAGCGTACCCTGAACGCCTGCTCTCCTCTAGGGCTGTAGATGTGGCATGTTTTAGACCCTTCTTTTACAATGCTGAGATCCCCTCATCTGTGGCATGTGCTTCTGGACATGGAGTTCTACAGCTCAACATTTCTAAGCCTGAAATTTGTCTTTGGGACAGGTCAGAGTTTTCAGTTACCCAGTTGTTTTCCCTGCTGCTCCAGGGGCTCTCCAGGAACCGAGTGTACGCCTGTGCCGAGTATTTAATGACAGAACATCCAGAAAAAAAAACATGATGTACAACTCATACAACTCAGAAAGATCCTGTGGAGCTGATGTGAATGTAACCCTCTGTTAAGGTGGGCCTGGCTTTGCCTGCTGACTCTGCTGTAATTCAGCACGGGGATTGCTTTTGTGCAGATGAGACCACCCTTGGTTGGTACTTTCAGTCACAGGCCCTTTTCAGCTTCGTTTCATCAGCCGTTGTCGTAATTTTGCTCAACTTGTACAAGAGGTTCAATAGCTCCTGTGTTCTCCATTTGAAGACTCTTTCCCCCCCAAAGGTGCTCCAGACCAGTGCTTTTCCTTGGTGTCTTTTCACGAAGCCTTTATCAGCCCATGGCCACCCGCCCCCAGAGGCCACAGGCTGAAACCTCCTGGTTAAACACTTGTCGCCAGGTTTCAGGCTTGTCCTTTGGCGCAGACTGACGTGACCCAGCACAAAGTTAACCTTCAGCATTATTTCTTTTTCACTTGCAGGAAAAATTCGAAAGCTTGTTCCGTGCCTACGATGAGTGCGTGACGTTCCAGCTGTTTAAAAGCTTCCGGCGCGTGCGGATAAACTTCAGCAGTCCCAAATCAGCTGCTCGTGCCAGAATAGAGCTGCATGAAACACAGTTCAGAGGGAAGAAGTTGAAGTTGTATTTTGCACAGGTAATGAAATCTGGGAACTGCTTCTCTGTTAGTGCCTGGCTTTTGTAGAGACATTGTGCAGTAACACTGAATAAGAGTCATAAAGGTTTCTCCCACACCCAATCCCTCTGCTAAAAGATGACTGAAATGCCCTTACGGTGCCTGAGCTGCGGGGCTGCAGTGAATTTAAAGGGCCACTTAGGTACCAAGCTGCTTATTCAGCCCACAGGAGTTACACAGCTTCAAACTGGCTTACAGCGTTGAGTATTTTCTGTGGGCAACTCTCTAAGTATTTTACTGATGTAAAGTATCACAAGTTCATTACAAAGGGTAGGGCTGAATTCCTTATTTGATCACAACCCCGAGCCACCATCAGGCTTCCTCCAGCCTTTTCTCTTTGTTTTTTTTCTTCCTTATTGTACACATGTGTAAATTTTCTAATAGGAATTTATGAACTTTAAGTAAAAGGGAAAAGGAAGGGGGAGAAGAATAGCCACAGTCCAGGGACACAGGTGCATGCACTCTTGTACACCTCAGCACAAGAGAGATCTGGAGGGGCTGGAGCAAGGGCAGAGGAGGGACACGGAGCTGGGGAAGGGCCTGGAGAATAAATCTTATGAGGATTGATTGAGGGAGCTGGGACTGGTTAGTTTGAGGAAGAGGAGGCTGAGGGGAGACCTCATCACTCTCTACAACTGCTTGAAAGGGCACTGTAGAGAGGTTGGTGCTGGTTCTCACAGGCAATGAGCGACAGAACAAGAGGGAATGGCTGCAAGCTGCAGCAGGGTAGGTTTAGGCTGGACATTAGGAAAAAATTCTTCACAGAAAGAGTGGTCAGACCCTGGAATGGGCTGCCCAGGGAGGTGGTGGAGTCCCCATCCCTGACTGTTTAAGAGTAGATTGGATGTGGTGTTGAGGGATCTGGTGTAGGACAGAATTTTGTAGAGTAGGGCTGATGGTTGGACTTGATGATCCCAAGGGTCTCTTCCAACCAAAATGATTCTATGATTATCCATTTGTTGGAAAGTGCCAGATGGGGGTTCAATTCTTCTTGGCCAACGGAGAGAGACCCCAGATCTCCCACAGCCTGGGTGAATACCAAGCCCCAGTCAGGACACAGAAGGGTGAAGGAGGTGGAGAACCCAACCACCACCTCTTCTGGTTGTATTTTAATAACTTACTGTGGGTTAGTTGGATACTCAGGTGCTTATGAGCAATATAAGTTGCTTTGAGCTGTCAGATTGGGCCTCCAGAGCTCACAGGTTGAGGACAGGCTCATTTGAAGGTATCAGTCAAACCTAAGAAACCATAAAATTTTGAGCCTCTGCAGCCTGGTGAGAGCAGGAGCTGTTTTGAGCCCAAGCAGAAGAACCTCATGTGGATGGGAAACTGCAGTAGGGAAAAAAACCAATATGCTTAATGGGTTAGCTGGGTTCAGAAGATCTTACAGTTAGATTTAAGTGTTGAAAAATCTATCTCAATCGCATTTTTTGTGCCTTAATCTCCCAGATCTGGCTGTAAATTTATTTTTTTTTTCTGAAAAGTTTCAAAACCTGCTGCTAAGCAGGTCTGAGAATCCTTTCACTCTGACTGCACACCTGAAACTTTGGGATAAGAACAGAAACGGAGAAACCAGCATCGTAGTGATTAGTCTCCGTATCTAAGCTGATTTCCAGCAAAGCCATTTAGGTGTCTGCACTTCTCCCTCCAGTAGATGCAGTCTTAAAAGGGCTTATTAGTGGTGTCCAGGGAATGAAGATGTGGGAGCAGCACAGTGTCTGGAGCAGGGTGTATTTATGTGGGCCTGAGCCACGCTGAATAAGTACTTCCAGAACTGGAAGTTCTGGGGAACGTGGAGCTGAGAGACCCAAAGTGGCTCTTTGGAAACCCATTCCAGTGCCGTCTCAGGCTTGCTGTCGTGCAAACACGGTTTATGGCTCCTGGGCCTTAGCTGGCTGTGCTCAGGTGTGGCTCCAGCACAACTCATTTATGTAGGGGCTTCCAGGGAAGAGGCAGGAATTAAGCTAAATAAGTTAAGATGGAAATAAAATGAGAAAAACGAGTTACAAATGACTAAGGAACACGACAGATTCCTTTATCGCTTCAGCCCTCAGATATTCAGAACCCTTCCTGAAGTTACTGAGAAGGCCTCGGTGCGGGAGTTACCGGCTTCTTGTCTGGTTTTCTTTGGGAGGTTAGGCCAGTAGATCACAGCAAGATCTCTTCAGCCTCGAAAATCCCTGATCTAGCAGCTGTGGATACCAAAGCTTTGCGTTTATCCTCGCAGAACATACCCACCAGGCACAAACATTGTAGCTTTGCTCATATAACAGCCCCCCACGGTGTATTTACTGTAGAGGAGCCATCTGTAAGGCTGAGATGAGAGTTCCCTTCCATGAGCCTGATGCCGAAACCCTGCCTGGGTGGCATTTGGTGTTAGGGAGTGTATGATTTGAGTAATCATTCGATTCACCCATCCTGTGCTAGACAACGTACTTGTTACCCTTTACAGATTCAGACCTCCGAGACAGATGGAGACAAGCTTCACTTGGCACCACCGCAGCCTGCGAAACAGTTTCTCATCTCGCCTCCAGCCTCCCCACCTGTAGGGTGGCAGCCCATAGATGACGCCACCCCTGTCATCAACTACGACCTCCTCTATGCAGTTTCGAAGCTCGGACCAGGTAAGCTCGTGGTCCTCCTGGGTGAAAACGTGTCAGGAAAAGCGGAGGAGAACCAGCAGCGCAGATAATAACTTGCAGAGGAAGTTGGCGTGAAGCCTGTGAGTTGCGTTAAGGCTTGGGATTGAAGTTGATGGGTGTCAGCTGGTCCTGTGCTCTAGGGTGGCTTTCACCACGTCTACATACAGATTTATATCGTCTCTGCGGCTCCTGAGCGCGCTCTGACTGAATGGACACAACTTCTTGTGCTTGGGTTTGGGCTTAGATGAGACAACTGATGGTTTGACTGGACAAATGCTTCTCTGTGAACTTGATGAGTTTTGGCTTTAAATCACATCTGCTCCGTGCTGCATTCCAAGGGGCGGGATAATTGAGTGTTTCAGCATCTCTGCATCTCCACCGGGGTGCAGAACCTCTCACCTTAACAAGTCTGCTGAGACAGAGCTACCATTCCCCAGCCTGGGCAGGATGACTGTGGTGGGACTGCCCATTTTCTGTTGAAAACCGCTGTGTGCAGAAGGAAGGGGATAAGTTGCAGCCTCTATTAACATGGGGCAGGTGTCAGTGGGTAACACAGATAGACTTTCATCTGCCTTCCCACCTTCAGCTAAAGCCAGAAGCTGAAGGGAGCTGAGAATAGCTGCTAAAGCATCCTCTTCTAAAGTTTTCAAGGTTCCACTTTTAGGTTTAAGCAGTATAATTTAGAAATTAGTCTAATTTACATTTGTAAAACCACATGAAAAAATAGCTAGTTCAACTATTTTTGTATTAAAATAAAACACTTCAGTTCCAATCTACTAACAATTGGGGGTGGGGGGGGCAGAGCTCATGAAAATTTATCAGAGTTTATTTTTGAAATTCTTGTGGGATGAGAGAATTGTTTTCTCCCCAGCTGTACTGAAGACGCTGCTCTCTTGTTCTGAGCTGCCTATTGTGGATAAAATGCCACTTTATCACTGGGGCTTTTGTGTAATTGCCCTGGAACAATCCCGAGCTGAAGCGTGGGGGGTGCAGGAGGAGGTGTTTCGTGATGGGTGAGGTTTGCAGGATCATCTCATCTCTTTTTCATGGGGAATCTCTCTCAGGGGGGAAATAGAGATCAGGCAAACATCAGAGGTTCCTGTGTTTTATTCCCCTTCAGCAGGAAAGCCCACAGAAAAGGGATGTCAGGTGGGCAACACTTCATGCTGTATTGCATATTCTTATTTGGGCTCTAGGTGTTCCTGCTCCAGCAGGGGGATTGGACTAGATGATCTTTCAAGGTCCCTTCCAACCCCTGACATTCTGTGATTCTGTGTGATTCTGTGATTTCCAGGATTGATGCTTTGCTTCTAAACCGCTGAACAAAAGAAAAACAAACAAACAAAAAAAAACCCACCCTTTTTTTTTCCCCCCCTTTGATGCAGCAGTGTTATAAATGGAAACATGTAAACGAATTCCCCAGCGCGCCGGGTAATAAATCGATTCCTGGTCTAGAGCAGTGGAATGTGAAATATCACTCTCTGTCCCACGCTCTGGGACAGCTCTGCGTGAAGGTCATATTCACCCACATTTAAGGAGCCTGCAGGGAGCAATATGAAAAGTCATTGTGTGCTCTCTTCTTTCTATTTTTAGGGCTTGTTAGAGAGATCAATTTTAGTTAACTGCAGCGAGGGGTTTAAAATAGCCTTGCAGTTCTCAGCTCTGCATGTACTATGTTTAGAATTTCATTGAAAAACAAATCCCACCCAGACCGATTCCTCGGTGTCACAGTAGTAAAATGTGCATCAAATACCGTGGTTAGACTTTTCTCCATTCAAAAAACGCAATAAAAAACGTAACTGTGGCTTTATCAGCTGTCACAAAATACGCACCGGCACCGGCGTACACAGAACTGTGAATGCTGGAGCCTGACTCCTGTGTCATTACCTGGTGAGGAATCTTTGTGATCCTCAATACACTGATTTGGTAAGATCTGAGGACCAGGAAAACTCATTTGAGAATCACAGAATCACAGAATCTCAGGGATTGGAAGGGACCTTGAAAGCTCATCCAGTCCAATCCCCCTGCTGGAGCAGGAACACCCAGAGCAGGTCACACAGGAACACGTCCAGGCGAGTTTTGAATGTCTCCAGAGAAGGAGACTCCACACCCTCCCTGGGCAGCCCCTGCCAGTGTTCCATCACCCTCACTGTGAAGAAGTTTTTCCTCATATTGAAGTGGAACCTCCTCTGTTCCAGCTTGCACCCATTGACCCTTGTCCTGTCATTGGATGTCACTGAGAAGAGCCTGGCTCCATCCTCCTGACACTCACCCTTTACAGATTTATAAACATTAATAAGGTCACCCCTCAGTCTCCTCTTCTCCAAGCTCAAGAGACCCAGCTCCCTCAGCCTTTCCTCCTGTGGGAGATGCTCCACTCCCTTCATCATCTTGGTAGCCCTGCCCTGGACTCTCTCCAGCAGTTCCCTGTCCTTCTGGAACTGAGGGGCCCAGAACTGGACACAATATTCCAGATGGGGTCTCACCAGGGCAGAGGGGGAGAATCTCTCTCGACCTACTAACCACCTCCCTTCTAATACACCCCAGGATGCCATTGACCTTCTTGGCCATGAGGGCACAGTGCTGGCTCATGGTCATCCTGCTGCCCACCAGGACCCCCAGGTCCCTTTCCCCTACGCTGCTCTCCAACAGGTCATTTCCCAACCTATACTGGTACCTGGGGTTGTTCTTGCCCAGATGCATGTAAATAGTGAAAAGTTTCTTTGTCTTCAGCAGGAGGTGAGTTTTCCTAACCTGCTCCACTGGGAATGTGAGATACAGCACTTGGACACAGACCCACTCCTTCCTGCTCCCTGAACATGGGTCATCTCCTTTCAATCATCATAGACACAAAATTAAGCACTAAAACTGTCCCTAGGAGCAAAGGCTGGGAGACTCACTCCAGAGTGGAAGGACTAGGTCAGAAGGTAGATGACAGATTTGCTGCATGTTTTCTTTTTCCAAGCTCAGTTTTGGGACAGGTCGTCTTGTTAGATTTTTTTGGAGCCTTCTTGCTGCAGTAATTAGTGACTGATGGGCAAAGGTCTTCCAGGAAAGACCCCATGGAAGGACATGGACTTGTTGGAGATGGTCCAGCAGAGGGCCACGAAGATGCTCCAAGGGATGGAGCACCTCTGCTGTGAGGACAGGCTGAGAGAGCTGGGGTTGTTCATCCTGGAGAAGAGAAGGCTCCGGGGAAACCTTAGAGCCTCTTCTAGTACTTGAAGGGAGCTCCAGGAGAGGTGGAGAGGGATTCTTTGTCAGGGACTGTAGCAGTAGGACGAGGAATAATCATCTTAAATTGAAAGAGGGGAGATTCAGATGAGATACTAGAAAGAAATTCTTTCCTGTGAGGGTGATGAGGCACTAGAACAGGTTGCCCAGAGAAGTTGTGGCTGTCCCAACCCTGGAGGTGTTCAAGGCCAGGCTGGATGGGGCTTTGAGCAGCCTGGACTGGTGGAAGGTGTTGGAACTGGATGATCTTTAAGGTCCCTTCCAACTCTGTGATTCTGTGGTTTCTTTTTGCTGTGCACAGACAGAAGCTGGCTCCTGGTCCTTCGACATTAAATTGAAATTGGTGAGGGTGCATTTACCTCTTAGAGAAGACCATGGCATATTTAATTAAATTTCTGGTTGATTGATGTATAGTCTCACTTTCTGCAGATGCAGAAATGGAGCTTTAAACGAGGCATGAAGAGAACGCCATAGACCAGTCAGAGCCAGGAACTGTGACTGTGCCTGGTTCCGACCACCAGCCTATGATTTTTTCAATATATTGCAAAAAAAAAAGAAGTGTGATCATTAATCTCTTGGATGAAAAGCACTTCCACTGTCAGGAGAGCTTCCTGTAGTTTCAGGTACTGATGAAGATACACGGGCATCGGGCTGAACGAGGGTGGTGGTTTGCTGTTTCCCTGCCAGGCCCAGGTAGTGTCTCTGCCCGACCCGACTTGGACCTGACCTTCCTACAGGAGTGGTGGCAACCTACCAAGCTCTTGTCCAGTCCAGGCCCTCGTGTCTTCTCCATAACGTTTGATAAAGTCTTAGGTACATCCCACTGAGGAATATGGGAAATAATTCCATACAAGAAATGTTTGTAAGGGGCAGGGGGGAATCTCAGTGTCTCAGCTCTGTATATACAGCAGAGCTGCTTCTCCCAAAGCAGAGGCAGCTCTCTCTGCTCTGCCATTAGTGCGGCACTTTACAAACCAGCACCATCTTTCTGGAGCTACACTAAGTCCTTATTTTCTGGAAAACAATCCTACACCCTCCCTGTCTGCTCCCCAACCTGCGTATTTCTTCCCTCCTTCCTCCATTGCCTCTTTCAAACCTGTTACCCCAATTTCTTCTCAGTTTTATCTACCCCCTCACTTCCTAACTCCCCACGAGCCCAGGTGCTGCCCTGGCCACCCCTTCCCAATCTCAACCCTGCCTGTTGCCCGGACAAAGCACCCATCTCACATGGCTTCGGTTCACGGCTCACGGCTCCGCTGATGAGATCTGTGCTCTACAATCACACAGGATGTAGGTCAGGACCCTGAGCACTTTAACTGCTCCCTGTGCTCCCAATGTGGTTTTGCCCCAGGGCAGTGAGCACTCCACAGTATCAAGCACTGTTTGAAAACCTCTGCTGTGAGGACAGGCTGAGAGAGTTGGAGTTGTTCAGCCTGGAGAAGAGGAGGCTCCAGGGAGACCTTAGAGTGGCCTTCCAGTATCTGATGGGGGCTACAGGAAAGCAGCAGATGAACTTTTTATGAGGGACTACTGGGAACTACTGGAGAGAGTCCAGCCTAGAGCAACATAGATGATGGAGGGATTGGAGCATCTTCCTGATGAGGAAAGGCTGAGACAGTGGGACTCTTTAGCCTGGAGAAGAGAAGGCTGAGGGGAATCTTATCTATGTTTACAAGTATCTGAAGGGTGGGTTGAAGGAGGATGGAGCCGGACTCTTTTCAGTGGTTCCCAGTGACAGGATGAGGGGCAATGGGCACAAGCTGGAATACAGGAAGTTCCAGTCAAATATGAGGAAAAACTTCTTTCTGGTGAGGGTGGTAGAGCCCTGGGAGAGGCTGCCCAGGGTGGGTGTGGAGTCCCCTTCCCTGGAGACCTTCAAGACCTGCCTGTGATGTGCTTGGACTGGATGATCTCTAGAGGTTCCTTCCCACTCTGACAATTCCCTGATTGCGTGATTCAGCCATTACTCCACTAGCTTAACTGCTACCTCAATTTTTATTCTTTTTTAGGTGTTTTGTAAGGGGAAAGAAAAGAACACATTAGAAAAAAAGCAGGAGGGGAGGGGTAATCTGGCTGGATCTACTGGATTTCAATTTTGTATTGATTTCCTTCGTATTCTTCCCCAAAGAACAGTGACCGTGTAGGAACAGGATCCAGCTGTGTAGCAGCCCCGGAGTCGCTGCTGTCCTGTTCCAAGCTCAGCCCCAAGAAGGTTTGCTGCAGTTCAAGCCATGGTTGTGCAGGCAGGAACAAATGTGTGTCTGCAGCTCATCTGTGCTCAGAAACAGCTCTGTGCCTTAAAAACCTCATTCACGAGCGCCTCGCCTTCTGATTTGCCAAGTGACATTAATTGCTGTTACAGTTACTTGTGCCAGAGGCACCCAGATATTTTTATTTACTTTTCCTTGTGCCTGTACATTTTTTCCCCACTGTTCTTTTTCAGTGGAAAGAGTCCTTCTGGGAAGGATTTTGAATGGGAAAAGGATGCGGCATTTGAACTGGGATTAGTACCTTTTAAGAGGGCAGTGGGTGTGATTTCCTCGGGCGTGCTGGAGGAGGAGGAGGAAGAGGAGGAGGAGGGCGCGGGCTCCGCTCTGCGGTGCTGNAGAAGGAGAAGGAGGAGGAGGAGGAGGAGGGGGAGGAGGAAGAGGAGGAGGAGGAGGAGGAGAGGGCCCTGCGCTGCGCGGGCTCCGCTCTGCGGTGCTGACAGTGACCGATGTGGCCTTCGGTGCTGGTTGGCAGCGCTGACGTCAGCCCAGAGCTGAGAAATTAGCTGAAACCCGCAGGGAAAACCAGGCAAAGCAAAACCATATAATTTCTCGGTGCAGCACAACCGAGCCATTTCTCCCTTTCATATTCCAGCCTATCAGCCAGACCTGCAATGCTTTGCTCGGTTTGGATTCAGAGGAAAGGCTGCCAAAAATAGAGCAGTTAAATGTCAACATTAATGGTATCACAGCAGTAAAATATTTCTCACAGCGAGGTGCCTGACTTATAGCTGTTATGCACTACTTGCCTCCTATTTCTTAGGCAAAAATGCAGCTTGTCCTCTCCTCCCAAGCCACCCAGTCGTATTTGGACCGAGAATTTGTCAGCACAAATAGCACGGGATGCCAGTCCCAGAACTGCCTGTGCCCACGCGGGGCCAAACCTGCCGCCCCCCCACCACACACACCTGAATTACTCTGCCACAAAGTTGTCAATAAGTAAAGATCCAAATCAGTGACAGGAGCAAAGTGCACCGTGCTTTGAGGTGGGACTGCCCTTTCGCTGTCATCACACACCACCTATCCCTGGCTGGGCTCTGCCTGCGATGCAGTTAGGAGCTGCTGCACCACGAGTAGAGGTCAGTGAGGTATGTTGGGACCTCACCTTTCCCATCTCAGAGTATTTTGCAGGAATCATAGAATCATAGAAAGGTCCAGGCCAGAAGGGATCTCTAGGGTCATCTAGTCCGACCTCCTCGCAGTCAGCGGGGACACCCCCAACTAGACCATTTTGCCCAGGGCCTTGTTGAGCCTCACCTTAAATATCTCCAGGAAACATGCAGTGGTTCTGGAGCAATCTTCTGGAAAACAAAATCCAAGCTCTCAGGTGTGTGTGGTCAGTGTAAGCCCATTTGAATTTAACTGCAGCTTGGGGGTCTTGGACATGAGTGACAACAAAGAGGCCAAGGTGGGATCTGGAGTAGTTTCTAGTCTCGAGTGCCACTAATGGGTGTTTCGAACTTCTGAAAGACCAAGTCATCCTGTGAGAAATGTACCAAGATGATGAAGGGAGTGGAGCATCTCCCACAGGAGGAAAGGCTGAGGGAGCTGGGTCTCTTGAGCTTGGAGAAGAGGAGACTGAGGGGTGACCTCATTAACGTTTGTAAATTACAGTAAAGGGTGAGTGTCAGGAGGATGGAGCCAGGCTCTTCTCAGTGACATCCAATGATAGGACAAGGGGCAATGGGTACAAGCTGGAACAGAGGAGGTTCCACTTCAATATGAGGAAAAACTTCTTCACAGTGGGAGTGACTGAACACTGGCAGGGGCTGCCCAGGGAGGTTGTGAAGTCTCCTTCTCTGGAGACATTCAAAACTCGCCTGGAGGCGTTCCTGTGTGACCTGCTCTGGGTGTTCCTGCTCCGGCAGGGGGATTGGACTGGATGATCTTTCAAGGTCCCTTCCAATCCCTGAGATTCTGTGATTCTGTGATTTTTCTCTTTACAGTCCTAAATTAATTCCTTGTAATTTAATATCCACCTGCTTACATCCTGTGTACATTCCAAAACACACATAGTGCCAACAGGTTGAACGCAGGGCTGGAAGTCATAGAATCATAAAATGGTTTGGGTTGGAAGGGACCTTAAAGATCATGGAGTTCCAACTCCCCTGTCCTGGGCAGGGACACCTCCCACCAGAGCAGGTTGCTCAAAGCCCCATCCAGCCTGGCCTTGAACACTTCCAGGGTTGGGGCATCTACAACTTCTCTGGGCAACCTGTTCCAGTGTCTCAGCACCCTCACAGGAAAGAATTCCTTTCTGGTATCTAATCTGAATCTGCCCTCTTCCAGTTTAAAACCGTTCCCCCTTGTCCTATGGCTACAGTCCCTCATACAAAGTCCCTCTGCAGCTTTGCTGTAGCCCCCATCAGATACTAGAAGGCCACTCTAAGGTCTCCCCAGAGCCTTCTCTTCTCCAGGCTGAACAACCCCAACTCTCTCAGCCTGTCCTCACAGCAGAGGTGCTCCAGCCTTCGGAGCATCTTGGTGGCCCTATGCCTGATCCTGATTTTCCTTTGTTTGCTTGTGGACTATTGCAGGTGACCACCTAAGCCATGTTCATCTTGGTGGAGACTTCCATGAGGAATGTACCTAGTTAGAAAACCTAATGTACTGTTTAACCTTTTAACTGCTGGTGAGCATTTGTAGGCCGTGCTCCGTAATCTCAGCATAGAGGCAGACCTTCTTACAGCCCCAGCCTTATAAAGGGCTTTGAGTCTCAAAATCTGTCTGGAGCAGATATATGTATCTTTATGTTGTATTTCTTGGAGCAATTGGACCGAGTGTCTGTCTAGAGGTGACAAGTTGCAGAATCTAGTGGACCTCAAATGGGACTGGAGCCACCCTAGACTGAAAGAAAAGAAACGAACAAAAGAATAGCACCAGCCCAAGAGGGTGGGACGTGACTTCAGATGTTGGATAGGTTGGGTTCTGAACTTCCTCGTTATCTCTCCTCTTTGCACTCTTCTTGCCTTTATTTTTCTAGTGCTGCTGGCCACTAATATTGGGGCAGAACACCATTATAGTGCATTTTATTATGCTTTACAGACCCTGGAGGGGGGGTCAGGATCCCCCGAACCTGCAGTGACAGCCGATGCAGTCTGCCCATGCTTTCCCTCATCCATATTTCGGAGCAGGACTCCAGGTGCAGGAGTGTTCTGCAGTCCAAGAGCAACATGCTCAGACAATCATCCTTTGATCTAACTCTTTGGTTTTTTTCTGCTTCCAGGAGAGAAATACGAGCTGCACGCGGGGACGGAGTCCACTCCCAGTGTGGTGGTGCACGTCTGCGACAGCGACATGGAAGAAGACGAGGACCCAAAGAATTCTCCAAAGCCAAAAATCATTCAAACCCGGCGCCCTGGTCTGCCCCCTCCCGTATCTAACTGAGCTTCTCCGGCAGAAGCAGCGCTCCTCTCCTCCAGCACAGCTCTTGGGGTTTTTTGTTTGCTTTGTTTTGTTGAAAGGCAGCCATCGCCTTTTGGAGAGCACCAGGACCATTAAACTCATTGAAATCCCTTCACAGTAATCAAGCCTATGTAATAAAAGGGCTAGGAAAAGAAAATCTTTGTATATCTAACCATATCACACGCCAGCTGATAGATTTCTCTGGGAAGGACAAAAAACGAGGCTGAAGAAACACAGGGAGGGTCTCAGCCCGAGGAATTTTTCACAGCTGTAGTTTCCTGCTGTGCTGAAACGCCGCCACCAGAGAGGTCGCTCGGGGTGGGCAATTAGGCCGAGATCAGGCTTGATACTCAGACTCCCATCATATTTGCTGGTGCCCTTCATCCAGCAGCCCAGCTCCTCTGCCCCCTCAGCTCCCCAGCAGATCTTCATCTTTCCCTTCCCTTTTCTTTTTCTTTTCCCATTTTTTAAGCTGGGGGGGGTGTGTTGTTTTCACTCATCTAGCAGCTTGGTGGCCTTTTTGTCCCCCTGGCGTTTTCTTTAAGGAATACTATCTTGCAACGTTTGTAGAAAGAGCAGAAAAAAACCCACCCTCTTCCACCAGCAGCTGTGGAGTGCACTGGTCCTTACTGGTTGGCTGGGGTATGAGACAGAGCTCCCTGGGCTGAGGGCAGAGGGCAGGGGCTTGGCTGGAGGGTCTGGTGTCTCGGTCTTGATCTCTGAGGAGGAGGAGGGAGCCAGAATATCAAGAGAAATTGTACTTTCATCTTCCATTAAGGTGTGAGTGGTGCTTTCTCTGAGCCCGAGGAGGAAAGAGAAGTGGACTAACTGCTCCTTTCAGCTGGGATTCAGCGCTCTCTGCCGTAGCTGTGAGTTCCAGCGATGCTGCAGGTGGATGGCTTCCCTGGTGGTGTGCCCAGCAGCCCCGAAACTTTGAGTAATTCATTCTCCATCCCAAACAGTCACACCTTTTCCCTCCCCGCTTCCTCTGCTTTAAAGCCCTTTTTGAGCTGTACGCAGTCTGGGTGTGTGGAGGTGAGGAGAGGTCGGTTGATGTTCTTTGGGTGGTTTTTTTTTTTCCTTATTTGTTGTTTTTTTTTTAGGCCAAAGGAAACAGGACCATAAATTATACACTTGAAATTAAGACTGCATGCAACTGAATCCCCCTTTTTTCACCCTGTCCTGCATGTTTCTTTCACTCGCAATGTGTACTGGGTTACAAGGGTTGTTCCGTGTTCTCAGCGTGGCCGGGAGCAGACAGGTACCGGGTTCCCCGTCTGCCAGACCTCCTGCCACCAGGAATTTCTTCTTTTATTTTTTTTTTTGTTTAAAAAAAAAAAAAAAAAGCATACTTGTCATTTTGGGAACGTATTTTCTAGACATTTGAGCTCAGATTTTGCATATATTTAAGCATGCGCTTAATTTATGCACATGAGTAGTTCCACTGAGATGAATAGTGCAGGAAACTGATAGGTCCAATGACAGGACAAGGGGTAATGGGTGCAAGCTGGAACAGAGGAGGTTCCACTTCAATATGAGGAAAAACTGCTTCACAGTGAGAGTGACTGAACACTGGCAGGGGCTGCCCAGGGAGGGTGTGGAGTCTCCTTCTCTGGAGATACTCAAAACTTGCCTGGACGTGGTCCTGTGTGACCTGCTCTGGGTGTTCCTGCTCCAGCAGGGGGATTGGACTAGATGATCTTTCAAGGTCCCTTCCAATCCCTGAGATTCTGTGATTCTGTGAAACTGAGCACAAGTGCAAGATAGCTCTGGGATTTTCAAGCTGATTGGCTGCAGCTGCGCTCCCAAAAGTGACTCTAAGGTGGCACGGTGAGACTCCAGAGTTTAAAGTCCTCAACAAGTTTAAGATAAGTAAATACATCTTGGAAGCTCGTTCTGGGATCTGAACAGTCAGTTTTGGTTCCGTAATCAAATTTCTGGGTTCTTGAGGAAGGGTTCCCTTCCAGCCTGAGCTGGTGGTGAGGCTGCAGGCTTCAGCAGAGAGGAGTCCCCCTCGCCCTGGGCTGTGTGGATGGAGGCGGGGAGGTGCCATTCTCAACAGTGCTTGGGGAGGATTTGGTGAGAGTGAGGACCTGCTGGTCCCATGCAGTTCATTCCCTGACCACCACAGCCCCCCCATCTCCCTGGTGAGCTGTAGTGCTGTACTCAGCCTCTGGCTACAGCCTGGCACTTGTTCCCTGCACTACAGACAACCCCAGCTACCAGTATAGGTTGGGTAAAGACCTGTTGGAGAGCAGTGTAGGGGAAAGGGACCTGGGGGTCCTGGTGGGCAGCAGGATGACCATGAGCCAGCACTGTGCCCTCATGGCCAAGGAGGCCAATGGCATCCTGGGGTGTATCAGAAGGGAGGTGGTTAGTAGGTCAAGAGAGATTCTCCCCCTCTGCCCTGGTGAGACCCCATCTGGAATATTGTGTCCAGTTCTGGGCCCCTCAGTTCCAGAAGGACAGGGAACTGCTGGAGAGAGTCCAGGGCAGGGCTAGCAAGATAAGGGAGTGGAGCATCTCCCATACAAGGAAAGGCTGAGGGAGTTGGGTCTCTTGAGCTTGGAGAAGAGGAGACTGAGGGGTGACCTTATTAACGTTTATAAATCTGTAAAGGGTGAGTGTCAGGAGGATGGAGCCAGGCTCTTCTCAGTGACATCCAATGACAGGACAAGGGGCAATGGGTGCAAGCTGGAACAGAGGAGGTTCCACTTCAATATGAGGAAAAACTTCTTCACAGTGAGAGTGACTGAACACTGGCAGGGGCTGCCCAGGGAGGGTGTGGAGTCTCCTTCTCTGGAGACATTCAGAACTCACCTGGACGTGTTCCTGTGTGACCTGCTCTGGGTGTTCCTGCTCCAGCAGGGGATTGGACTAGATGATCTTTCAAGGTCCCTTCCAACCCCTGATATCCTGTGACATGGTTGTGTGGGTGTTACACCCATAGAAGCACAGTAAATACAGCAGAGACTGAACAAAAGCCCAGGCTTTCGTATCCTCCCAGTTATCTGTGTAAACCTGTCTTAAAGTGAACTCCTTAGGGGTTCCACTTCAATTATCTTCTCAGTGATGCATTTAGAACTGGTTTAAATGAAGCCATGGTTGCTCACTGCCCCAGGACTGTAACCCGGTGTTCCTGCTGAAGACACTGCTGTAGGGCACCCGCGATGTTCCGGGTGTGACACCACGGTCTTCTGAGAACGGACAGGACGCTGAGCTCCATGGGGTTTAGCCCAGTATAAACAGGGAGAGTAAGACTGAAATGCCTAAGGGTTTTGTTGTTGGTGGTGGTGGTATCTGCTGTGGGGAAGCAATTACTGGCCACATCCTCAACTGATGCAAGTGATCAGAGACATCTCCAATCAAAGCTGATACCTTGGATATTTCAGACAGGGTTAAAACCAGGCCCTCTTCAATGACACCTCTTGGTCTTTAGAAGTAGCCCTTCCCAGGAGGGAGCAGAGCACAGCTCAGTGGTCAGAGGAACAGAAGCACAGCCCCAAACCCGAGAGAAGGGCAGAGCTTACCTATCTCCTTTGTGTGGTAAAACATGGTCATCAGAGACAAACGTTTCAGGCATTACCGAATAACATCCCCATCATCTAAGCCTTTGTGACTCTCCTGAGAGAACCTGGGATTTTGGTAAAGGCTGGTTCTTGCCTGGCAATGGAAGAAAGGCTTCTTTCAAATCCTGCCAGCTGGCTGGGAGGGTCACAGGCAGAGCCCCTGCTCACTTCAGGGGCAGGTCTCTTTACTGAGCTCAGTCCTGGTTCTGTGAGCTCAGTCCCTCAGACTTGCCCCGTCCACTGGTGTTCCCAGTGCTAAAGCGGAGTCTCTCGTGTTGTAAGACTATAAATAAGAAGGAAATCTCTGTGTTCTGACAGCTCCAGTGACACAGGTGACATCCTTTTCATTTCCTTTCCGAGGCAGGAGGCCGTGGGATGGGCTGGTGGTGATGCCCTGGGTTGCTCTGCCGAGTGGGCCGTGCTCCTGCTGCGGGTGGGAAATTAAAGGAGGACAGGAGGGGAGGGCAGCTGCAGTTCCTGTTGCCACTGCCCACTTGTCCTTCCCGACCTCCTCAGATAAGAAACCGAAACGATACTGACTTGCCAGGTACAGTTAAGAGCCTGGAAACATTTAGGATGCCCAGAGAAAGGTGATTTTGGCATCTGCTCTTTTGGAACAAAAGAACAAAGAATTTCTGTGGCCTTGATTTTTGGAATTAAGCGAAGGCAGAACGGGCTCCCCCTCCCTAACCTGTCCCATGGCACTCGAGTACACTTTGTGTTCCACAAGAAAACACAGCAAGAGCGTCCCTTCCCCGGCCATACCAAGACCACAGACGTAGGGATTGTGAAGTGCTTTCCATGATAAAAATGTGCCCCGTGGATAAATGGTTTAACACTTATTTCATCCTAAACAGGGTGGGAGGGGTGAGTTGGCTTTATTTGGCTCCTTTTTACCCCCTCCCCTCTCTCTCTCCCTCCCTCCTTCCCTCCCCCCCCATTCAGCAACAGCTAAAAAGCTTTCTGCAACAAAGCCAGGCTGTTCCTTGGACAGAGTCAAGGACCCCAACCCTCTGGCCAGACTTTGGTCCTAGCTCTGAGCACCGGGACGGATTCTATTAGCCTTTCCATGACACTGTACACCCTTTTGAGATACTCTATTTAGTCACCTTATATAAGAGTATTAAAGAGCTACCAGCTAATTAATCCCTTTTACATTTGTGTAATTCAGACCTTAGTTTAAAAAATAAACGTGGCAAACAGTGTTTCTGCCTTCGGCTCGCCTTAGCGTTTTGGGAAGCGACATTTAAGGAGTGAAGCTGTATTAATAAACCAGTTAGTGTGGTACCTCCCACTGAGCTCTTCACTGGTAGGACTGAAAGTGCTTACATGGGGGACAGGCCAAAACCGTTTCAGTAGAAATTTGGGGTGGGAGGGTGGAAATCACGCTGTTCCCGGCAGGTTTACCCCACGTTTTGAAGTGCTGTGGTTCCAGAGAGCCCTGTGAACTGGTGCTGGTTTGCTGTGGATTGGGTCAGGTGTGAGCAAAACCAGCTCAGGGAGTGATCCCACCCGAGTGAAAGCACCTCCCTGGCAGCCGACTGGGTCCTTGCTGTGCTTTTCTCCAGCAAGGGCTGACTGGTGGGTGTGAGGGCTTTGCATAAGGGATGTGGCACCCAGCTCCCGCCCAGGCTGGGGGAAAGAGCTCTATGAACATTAACTCTTAGGAACACTGAAACTCCTTGTACTGGGATTTGTACTGGATCTCGCACAGGACTGGAATCCAGGCGATGAGCCTGCTCATCAACCACCTTGTGGAATTCTTCCACTTGATCGCTCAGGTCTGCGTTTGGGCTGTTTCCCTCCCCCGGGTGCCTGGTGTGAAAGACTCTGTTTCTCAAAGGGTGGTTGTTCATGATCCTGAAAATGAGATCTGCTTAAGGAGTCTCATTGGAAACGTGAGCTCTGAGCTCACCAGACAGGCTTCAGCCTCTGTGTTTTGGTGAGAAACAGTAGTAACAGTCATCTGACGGAGTAAGTTAGAGGTGGGATGGACTATAGCAGCCCTGACTGACTGCTGAGCACAAGTGAGCTTGCCCCAACTACAGTAGGGTTTTTCACCTGATCCAACTGAAACGTGCCACCATCCCTGTGACTCTTGTGGCTCTTCCCTCTTGCTTGGCGTCAGAAGCAGCTCCCGGAAAGAAGCTTCCACAACAGGATGAGCATGAGCCAGCAATGTGCCCCTGTGGCCAAGAAGGCCAATGCCATCCTGGGGTGCATCAGGAAGAGTATGACCAGCAGGTCAAGGAAGGTCATCCTCCCCCTCTACTCCGCCCTGGGGAGCCCCCATCTGGTGTGCTGTGTCCAGTTCTAGGCTCCCCAGTTCAAAAAGGACAGGGATCTGCTGGAGAGGGTACAGCAGAGGACCCCAAAGATGATGAGGGGCCTGGAGCATTTCTCTTAAGAGGAAAGACTGAGGGACTTGGGTCTTTTCAGTCTGGAGAAGAGGAGGCTGCTGGTGGATCTGATCAACAGCTCTAAATACTTCAAGGGTGGGTGTCAAGAGGAAGGGAACAGTCTTTTTTCAGCGGTGCCTGGACAGGACAAGAGGAAACAGGCACAAACTTGAACATGAGAAGTTCCATCTAACCATGAGGAGGAACTTCTTCACTTTGATGGTTGCAGAGCCCTGGCAGAGGCTGCCCAGAGAGGTGGTGCAGTCTCCATCTCTGGAGACACTCAAAAGCCACCTGGACAAGTTCCTGCTCTGGGTGGACCCAGTTTGGCAGGGAGGTTGGACTAGATAATCTCCAGAGATCCCTTCCAACCCCATAGCATTCTGTGATTCTGTCCCAGAGGATCTCAAACTGGTCTTTAGTTGGGGACATGGCTGTCTCTATTGCACGCAACTTCGATGTGCATTTAACTGGCATGCACAGATAGGCAATACTCATTTCTGCTGGGCAGTTGTGCACGCAGGTGATAACATACAATCTACCCCTCCATGATCCTGAATAACAGGAGGTGAGAGTATTTCTCCCGGCCACAGCAGGGGCCTGAGTGAGTCTCCATGGCTCCTGCCTTGGTTGCTGAGGACTAAATCTCTCTTTAGTTCCCTACTGATCATCTGGCTGTTGCCGTTCCTTGGGCAGTTACCATGAAAGCAAGAGAGGACAGCGACTGAAGAAGGACGAGTTGGAAAGTCCAGAGCAGACTCCAGCCCTGCAGCTGGGTCTGTAGTCACCAACTCACTGATGGTCGCCCCAGCTTCTTGGGGTGGATTCAGCAGCTCAGAGGGGTTGGGTCCTTCCCTATTTTACTGCCCGGTGATGAGACCTGCAGTTCGGTGTCACTACGGACAGACTTCTGGAACCACTTCCTGGAAGCGAAGGCAATTCCTGTCTCAGACCTGGGGAGCTGGAGATTTCGATGGGAGAGGGGATTTAAGGAGGTTATTGTGGATATCTGGAGTAAAGTTAGTGCTTTCAGACAGCATCCTCCAAAAAACCACCTTTACTTAATTTACACGCTAGTTTGAATTTAAGGTCTTTGCGTTTCCTCGATTTCCCTCTGCTGCAGGAATCCTATTTAGCTCTGTTTTACCAACAAGCAAACCCAGGTACAGATCAGTGCCAGACAAACCCTCGGTCATACTCGTCCTCACACAACGTTCTTGAATACCTGGTTATCATAGAATCATTTAGGTTGGAAGAGACCCTTGGGATCATCAAGTCCAACCATCAGCCCTACTCTACAAGTTCTCCCCTACACCAGATCCCTCAACACCACATCTAATCTACTCTTAAACACAGTCAGGGAGGGTGACTCCACCACCTCCCTGGGCAGCCCATTCCACTGACTGACCACTCTCTCTGTGAAAAACTTTTTCCTAATGTCCAGCCTAACCCTACCCTGCTGCAGCTTGCAGCCATTCCCTCTTGTCCTGTCGCTCATTGCCCATGAGAAGAGACCAGCACCAACCTCTCTCCAATGCCCTTTCAAGCAGTTGTAGAGAGTGATGAGGTCTCCCCTCAGCCTCCTCTTCCTCAAACTAGCAAAAAAAGCTAGCCCTAAAACCAAGCTCTGCTTTTCCCATTTTAGCACCCCTTTGGGAGGGGGGGTATAGCAGCTTTCACATATTCTTGGCTTCTCATAAATGGAGATGTTTTTTCTAACGTGAGCTGTGCTCTTTTTTTTTAAATACAACTAGACTGCGCCGCTGAGGGGTAAAACGAGGAGGAAACGTTGTAAAAGCTCTTTCCCACGGGTCTATTTGAAGCGTGGAGTGTATTTGCTTTGGCTTGGAGGGGAGCTTGCACTGTTAGAGAGGAGAGAGCAGCAGCAGCAGCAGCACTCCCCAGGGAAGGGCAAGAACCTCCACTGCAGAGATGCTCCAAAGCATGAAAAGAAAGAAATCTAAAAAACCAACCTCAATTTGTTCAGAGATTCTGGGGCTACGGAGTCAGGGGTTTCCTCAACTCCCCCAAGTAAGAGTATCCAGCGAGGAGGATCCGAATTCTCCGTGATTATACACCAGAAAATCAGCCTTGTTTTAACAAATTAGTGTAATGTATCGTTTATCCAGTAGGAGAAAGTTGTGTCTCCGTGAGTGTCACACGGGTGTAGTCTCTTCACCGTTCGGTTAAGGAAGGTGAATGTTCCGAATCCGTTTTACAGCAGAATTCTTCTTCAGAAACTTCTGGAAGAGATGCTGTTTTGTAACCAGGGAGGGGTCAGTTTGTGTCAGGCTGGGGAGTTGTCCTGCTGTGGGTAGCTGCAGAGATCTCTCGTGTACGCTGTCGTAGAGCTCAGAACCATTGCTCCT
The DNA here is from genome assembly GCA_013400555.1 of Jacana jacana. NCBI lineage: Eukaryota > Metazoa > Chordata > Aves > Charadriiformes > Jacanidae > Jacana > Jacana jacana. The sequence continues at coordinate 15,895 of VZTM01042699.1, read as the reverse complement.
GTTCTCATCCGCGTGTCTGCGTTCCTGACACAGGTGTGACATATCTGTATATATTATAAATCAATACTATTTTTAACCACATATTTTGTACAAATATTCACATTAGCTCTGTACTTCAGTGAAAACCTATTACGGTATTAAACATTTTGGTGGAATTAGCAAACTCCTTGTCCAAGCTTTTGGGTTGTTGTTTTATTTTTGCATTTTACAACAGTTTTAAGGACCTGAGCCATTTCTTACATCCAAGACAAATACTGGCATTTCCAGCTCTTGAAACGGTGCCTTAAATCCGTGTGCAGCCCTACCCTCTAGTGACCGATTCCAGCCACTGCACAGAAGCGTGCAGCTCCCCAGATCTCTTTATCTCAGCGAACAGGGGCCGAAATTTAAGTCGAATCCACATTAAAGCGAGTACTCTTTTTTTCCTCGTTAATCAGATGATGAACTTGGTGCTACAGGTGTGGTCTCGTTCAGTTTGCTGTGTAAAAGCCACATCCAGACGGCTTCTACCAGTGGCAGCAGCAATATGTATTTCCTGCCTCAGCCTCCTAACAGAACTAATGAGGGGGGGAGAAGATATTAAGAAAACAAGAGAGCCTTGTCTCCTATGACAATTCTTAGAGCTGGGGTGAGAGGGAGGAAGGTATCACCCTCACTTAAAAATATTTATAGATACAATCACCAGGCTTTGCCACTGCCTGAGGCTTGAGCGAGTGCCCCCCAGCACAAGCCTGGCCAGCACAGCCATCTCCAGTTGAGGAAGCCAAGCTGTAACTTCACACAAAAAGGAGGGGATGGAACCAGAACCTCACCTGGGTTGCAGCCTGTACACAGCTTACATGTAACTCTTATCTACCCACTTACTAACAGGTACTACGTCAGAGATGGGAAGCCTCCAGTAGGTTGTCACCAACAAGACAGCATGTTCATCCTGTATGGATTAGGCCAAGAAAGAAAGAGAAAGAAATCACCCAAAACTGTGTTTTGTTTGCCTTGTAATGCTTGTTTCCACCAGAAGGACACGTAAATCGGGCAGCACCAGCTACAAAGGGATTAGTAAGTAGCGTCCTGCTATGCATCAGTGAAAGTATAGAAAGTATAATGGTTTTCTATGCTGCCACAAGGTGGGGTAAGGTTTGTGTATGTACACAAGGTGCAGGCTTTGGACCCGTACCTACCACAGATCCTCAACTACTGACAGCGGGGAACCCAGCTCAGGACTTTTATCCCCTTCAGCGGTTTTGCTGCCAGCAAGATGAGGAGGGGTAAATGGCTTTTCTTCTTCGTGCCAGGGCATGGTGGTGGATGGCTCTTGAGCATCCCAGCATGGGAAAAAGTACCTGCCAGGGCAAAGAAATGGAAAATGTAGAGCCTCAGAACACAAGAGGAGAAAAAAGCAGACCGAAAAACACCTGAACCAGAATAAATTTTCCAGGGAAGTGGTGGAATGGCCATACCTGGAGATCTTTAAACTTGTGTACCTGTGGTGGTATGGACATGGCTGAGTAGTGGCTTCGGGTTGATGGTTAGACCCCGTTGTCTTCAAGGTCCTTTCCAACCAAGCGAGTTAAAAATACTAACAATAATTATTAGAGAATCACAGAAACTGAAGAAGCACTTGTAAATATCCAAGTGACTTTTGCTCCTTATCTTTAGTCAGGTCAAAGCACAAGCCAGCCCAGCCCGTGCCCCATTATTTCTCGTCTATGTAAAGCGATTCCACCACAGGCACCGTCACTCTTTACAACCTGCCCCTCCCGGGGCCCGCACAACCGCCCCAGCGGCAACTCGGGGCTCTCGCCAAGCCGCTCCACACCTCAAGGCGGCAGATAAAACGCCGGGAGAAGCCCCAGAGACACCCGACAGCGTTACCCACCGCTCGCAGCCGCCGTAGACTGACTGTGACACTGGCTGTCACCGGCGCCACAGCGGGCTGAGGCCGCCCCTCACGGCGGCACCGCCCTTCCCCGGCGCTGACTGACAGCCCCGCCGGCCACTCCCAGCGCTGCGTGACGTACGTGCGTCCGCCGCGTCCACCGCCTCCGCCGGGTGAGGCGACCCGCGGCTCGGTATTCCTCCGCCGCCGGCAGGTAACGGGTGAGGGGATTACCCGGCGGGGCGGTGCGAGTCGAGGCCGCCCGTACTGCTGGGTTGGGAGGGGGGGATAGGGGTGATGCGTTAGGCCTGAGTAGGCGTTGGTGGGGCTGCTATGCTTGTCGAGGGAGGGTGTCTTTGGCGTGTGGGAGCGCGGGGTTGTAGGGCTGGGGTATTGCCTGGGGCACTTGGCCTGTCGGGGTGAGGTAAACGCCCCACAGAGGTGTCCCACGGCCGTTGGAGGCGGCCGTGGAGGAGGGAAGCCAGCCTGGCCTTATCATTTGTCTTTGTGCTGAGCTCCTCTGGCTGCTGAACGGGTCCCTGAGCACTTGTCTGTCTGTCCAGCCGTCTCTCTGTCCATTTGTGCGGCAGCTCCTTGCCCTGGCTGGTCAGACACTTTGTCCTACCAGAGCCCCCTCAGGACTGTGCTGTGTGGGGCTGGGTTTCTGCAGAGACCTGCTCAGCTTGTGCCCACCGAAGACCAGCGTAGGAAGGCCTTGAAAAAAGGAATCCATTATTCATTATGTATTAAAAATACCCCGACATCATAAACTGTAAAATTCAGAGGGCCTAAATTCATAGATGTCAGACCCCAGAAGGTGGAATTTATGGCTACGCTTCAGTTGGCAAATGGGGTTCTGATGGACGCTGCAGCGTGTTCTCCTTTCCTCCAGTCAGGCTCGGCTGAAAGAAGCCCCACGTTGGGTGAAACCGAGGGATTCTGCAGCCTCTGCTGAAAGGGGAGGTAGGGCTTTGAAGTGCGGGTTCGCTCCCAGCAGGGCTCTAGGCCCAGGCTGTATTTTGGGGAGATGCACAGGTTCTGGGTATCGTTTGGTTGCCTGCACATCGACACTGCTCCCCAGTGTCTGTAAATATATATATGTGTATACATGAGGGACATGGTTGGGGACTCAAAGTAGGAAAAATTCCTGTGGAAAATACCTGTTCTACCAAAAAACCAAATCCTAGTCCGTCGTTGCAGCTGTATGGAGGTGCTTGTTACGCTGTTGCTCTTTATATCCGTTAGGATATTTACTCTGGGTATTCCTATGGATTTTTTTCGCGTTACACAATCGGTGTTTTCCAGCCAAATTTCAGCAGTGAGTGGTTCCAGAGGATTGCTGAAAAACGGGAGCCTAAAGGGGACTGTGTGGAGTGTCAGTACAGCCCACGTGCAGGGTTGGATTGGGCAGTATCTGCTTTTGTGGTTGGCTGATGCTGTTGAGCAAGAAGAGGGGAATATCGGCATGAAATTCTAGGTCAGTTACAGATGGGGAAATCCTGGGTGAGGGTTCTTGCAGGGAATTTATCCCGAGTTTGGTAACCTGAGTTTTCGACAAGCAAGTGCTTGGGAAAGAGAGAGGGAGACCCAGGCAGGGGAGTACAGCATAACACAGTATGAGTATTAGATAAGGAATGCCAGTCATAGGAATAGTCAATATCCTTAAGTCATATCACCAGATTAATGTTGAATATTTATCTGGGGAGCAAATGCTTTAGGGCACAGTGTGTAGTGGTCACCATCTCGTGGATGGGATTTGTGTCGTGTTTCTTGTGTCTTGCTCGCTTCGTGCTGCTTGCGCTCGGGTGGCAGTGGCATTTGACTGGAAAGGACAGGTGATACTTGCTTGAAAGATGTAGTGTTTCCCGTGGCTTACAGCTGTCCAGCTGAATCTTTCAGTCACCTCTTTCCAATCCATTCAGAGACATAAGTTTTTACTTAGAAGAACTTAAACTGCACCATACCTGTGTGACTTGTTTGTAAAGCTGTCTGTACACTAGGAGTGATCTATGGTAGTAAGTGTCAGAATTAGTTGATCAGTAAGAGGTTGGTTGTGTAGGGAAGCTGTGATCAGGTTAGGGATGTGATAAAATGTTGGGAAACTTACATTCCTGCTCTTTGCTTCTCTGACTCTTGACCTGACACCTTTAAAGCAGCAGAACCTGGTAGTGGATATACTCCTGCATCTGAAATTCAAAGCTTATTTGCTAGTTTCTCTGCTAGAATTTGCTCTCAGTACTGGTAGGAATCCCATACTGTGAGGCTGAGAAGCTGTGATGGTTTATAGCTGGTCCCTCCCCTCCCTGGTGGGAGCTGAGCAGGTGAGGAGTCCTCCAGTTCCAGTGTGTGCTTCTGCTCCCATCTGCTGCTCTGCTGTGTGGTGCTGGTGCGTCTGTGTCCACGCTTGGTGCAGAAAGAGAAGATTTTAATGAGGGTTATAAAGTTCTGANTTGGGTGAAACCGAGGGATTCTGCAGCCTCTGCTGAAAGGGGAGGTAGGGCTTTGAAGTGCGGGTTCGCTCCCAGCAGGGCTCTAGGCCCAGGCTGTATTTTGGGGAGATGAACAGGTTCTGGGTATCGTTTGGTTGCCTGCACATCGACACTGTTCCCCAGTGTCTGTAAATATATATATGTATATACATGAGGGACATGGTTGGGGACTCAAAGTAGGAAAAATTCCCGTGGAAAATACCTGTTCTACCAAAAAACCAAATCCTAGTCCGTCGTTGCAGCTGTATGGAGGTGCTTGTTACGCTGTTGCTCTTTATATCCGTTAGGATATTTACTCTGGGTATTCCTATGGATTTTTTTCGCGTTACACAATCGGTGTTTTCCAGCCAAATTTCAGCAGTGAGTGGTTCCAGAGGATTGCTGAAAAACGGGAGCCTAAAGGGGACTGTGTGGAGTGTCAGTACAGCCCACGTGCAGGGTTGGATTGGGCAGTATCTGCTTTTGTGGTTGGCTGATGCTGTTGAGCAAGAAGAGGGGAATATCGGCATGAAATTCTAGGTCAGTTACAGATGGGGAAATCCTGGGTGAGGGTTCTTGCAGGGAATTTATCCCGAGTTTGGTAACCTGAGTTTTCGACAAGCAAGTGCTTGGGAAAGAGAGAGGGAGACCCAGGCAGGGGAGTACAGCATAACACAGTATGAGTATTAGATAAGGAATGCCAGTCATAGGAATAGTCAATATCCTTAAGTCATATCACCAGATTAATGTTGAATATTTATCTGGGGAGCAAATGCTTTAGGGCACAGTGTGTAGTGGTCACCATCTCGTGGATGGGATTTGTGTCGTGTTTCTTGTGTCTTGCTCGCTTCGTGCTGCTTGCGCTCGGGTGGCAGTGGCATTTGACTGGAAAGGACAGGTGATACTTGCTTGAAAGATGTAGTGTTTCCCGTGGCTTACAGCTGTCCAGCTGAATCTTTCAGTCACCTCTTTCCAATCCATTCAGAGACATAAGTTTTTACTTAGAAGAACTTAAACTGCACCATACCTGTGTGACTTGTTTGTAAAGCTGTCTGTACACTAGGAGTGATCTATGGTAGTAAGTGTCAGAATTAGTTGATCAGTAAGAGGTTGGTTGTGTAGGGAAGCTGTGATCAGGTTAGGGATGTGATAAAATGTTGGGAAACTTACATTCCTGCTCTTTGCTTCTCTGACTCTTGACCTGACACCTTTAAAGCAGCAGAACCTGGTAGTGGATATACTCCTGCATCTGAAATTCAAAGCTTATTTGCTAGTTTCTCTGCTAGAATTTGCTCTCAGTACTGGTAGGAATCCCATACTGTGAGGCTGAGAAGCTGTGATGGTTTATAGCTGGTCCCTCCCCTCCCTGGTGGGAGCTGAGCAGGTGAGGAGTCCTCCAGTTCCAGTGTGTGCTTCTGCTCCCATCTGCTGCTCTGCTGTGTGGTGCTGGTGCGTCTGTGTCCACGCTTGGTGCAGAAAGAGAAGATTTTAATGAGGGTTATAAAGTTCTGATAGGGGTGGACCTTGTAACTCTCAAGGTGAGAACTGCCCTTGTTTACATCTTAGCTCTTAACACACAGAAGCTTTCTCCCAGGATGGCTTCTTACAACATTTGAGTACAGAAAATACTTGAAAACTTGTCAAGTTGCAAGAGCAGGAGTTCCTGTGTGTTGGGAGCAGGAAGAAAAAAGGAAGAGACTGGGTAGTGGTGTTGGATGAAGAAGCTGCTTTGCGAGCTGTGTTTCATTCAACCCATTGTAGCCTCTCGCTTCCCATCTCTGAGACTGGGATGTCAACGTGACTGATGGGTAAAAGATTTCGTTCCTGTGTTTGGAGTGCTCAGTGTCAGTAAGGAAAGCTCTGTAAATATAGAAGAATTATGTTAACTACTCATTCTTTAAATTATGACTTTGACAAACAGGTTAACTCAAACAAATCTTCTGTCTCTGCCCAACAGATGCCATGTCGCCTCAGAGGAGGGGCTGGATCCCTTCCAGAATAACCATGAACTGCTACTGGAAAGTCTTGCCGATTTTCTTATTATTTCTCCCAAGTGCGTTGTCCCTCCAGCCAGCCCATCCCAGGGTGTTGCTACTGTCCTTTGATGGATTTCGATGGGATTACATCTATAAAGTCTCAACTCCCAATTTTCATTATGCCATGGAGAACGGTGTTCACGTCAAACAGGTCACGAACGTATTTATAACCAAAACGTATCCTAATCACTATACGCTGGTGACTGGTCTCTATGCAGAAAGCCACGGTATAGTTGCTAACGAGATGTACGATCCTGTTCTGAATGAAACTTTCTCTCTGAACAAGATGGATGTCCATAACTCCGAGTTCTGGGAAGAAGCCACCCCAATATGGGTAACAAACCAGAAGGAAGGACATAAAACTGGAGCAGCTATGTGGCCTGGAACTGATGTGAAAATACATGGAGTCTTTCCTACCTATTATATGCCCTACAATGAATCCGTTTCCTTCGAAGATAGAGTCGCTAGGCTTATTGACTGGTTTACATCAGAAGAACCCATAAACTTTGGTCTCCTGTATTGGGAACAGCCTGATGAGATGGGCCATGTTCTGGGCCCAGAAAACCCACTGATGGGACCGGTAATTAGCGATATTGACAAAAAGCTGGGTTATCTCATCTCTGAACTGAAGAAAGCCAAGCTGTGGGATGCGACAAATGTCATAATCACAAGTGATCATGGAATGTCCCAGTCCTCCTCGGAAAGACTCATCGAGCTTGATCAGTATGTGAATAGAGAGCTCTATACAGTCATTGACCATTCTCCTGCAGTAGCTATTTTGCCAAAAGAAGGTAGGAACCATAGCAGTAAAATTCTGTGAAGAAAGTACTTGGGTATTGACAGTTTGTAGACTTTGTCCCTAAACTGAAGTGGTGGTAGCAGCACTGGTGCCAGCAGGACATCAGCCTTGAACGAGGAGTACTGGCAGGATCGGTTTATCCTTTTTGCTGGCTCTGTCAAAAGCCTGGGTTAACTGTCTGCAAAGTGATCAAATCTGTCTGTTGCTGACTAATATTGCCAAATATCCTTCGGTCCTTATGAGAAGTAAGATAATCTAACAGCATTATGCAGCATGAATGGCGTTCTACCTAGATAAACAGCTAAATGTTGCTTATCTTGCCTTTCATCAAAATTCTAAAGCCACAGTGGAAGAATTAGATTTCTAACAGTAAACTGAAACCAGATGGGAAGCTTTGATAAAAGGAAAGCCTGTGTTGGCTATTTGATTAGCTGCCAGCTATGCTAGTACACTTCAGGTTTTTTCCCCCCCTCAGCCTGCTGGTTATGTTCGTAGCGGTTTTAGTGTGATAGTAATGAGTAAGGATAGTGCTGGAATTGAAATCTGAAGTCTGGTTGCAGTCATTGAAGGCTTGCTTAAGTGTCAGGTGTTATGTTTAGTGGCAGTGACGCTGAGGTGCTGCTCTTGGGATGATCAAAAGCTGTAACTATTTGGTGCAAATGTGTTAACCTGGAAAATAGGGGTTTTTTTTTGAGTGGGCAGGGGTGCTAATCTGAAAGTTGAGTTTTAAAGTGACCTTGGAAAAAAAATGTGGTTTTTATGGTTTCCACAACATTTGCATCACTGATGGTAGCACTGTGTATTTAATGCTCCAGCAGGGAGGGTATTTTGCAGGCTCAAAGATACCTTTTATGGTGTAACCAAATCTCTGGTCATTTTCAGTTTGCAGAATACTCCAAAGTGTGAGTTTGTCCAAGCTGAGGTAGTTTGCTGCCTGAGCACACTGGGGTGCTTGCAGCTGCCTGCTATTTCTCTCAGCGGTGACAGGAGGGCTGAGTTTGGGAGCTCCCACCTAATGGAGACACACCTGGTTGACCAGGGTGTTCTCTTTTACCAAATAAAGGAGTTTTACAAGTAAACTTTAGCACTGAAATGTCCCTAACACGGTAATTGAGAGCTCAAAGATGCGTAACCTGATTCTCCTGTCTGTTAAATGCTGAGAAGAAATAGGGTCTCTGCAGCGATTAGATGACAGAAGAGGGGGAAAAGCCATTTTGACAGCTGTCAGAAATAGCTTGGATTCAGTTTTGCCCAGAGGTTCAGATATTTACTACACTTCCAGTAAACAGGGATTAGTTTTGAGCACAGCTAAAATCCCTTCCTTCTGTGTTACCAGCTGTAATCTTTATTATGAAACAATGAGCTTCATTCTCAGTTTAGCAATGAAATTACAAATACTTAAATACATAAGACTGACTTCTGCTCTTTGAACTGTTTGGCTGCATATTTCTTCCCCAAGAGGTGGACTAGAGCCATTATTTAACCCGTGCTACTGTATTAGTGTGTGTGGAACTAACTATGCCTTTATGAAGATGGTACTGGTGACACAGCTGGTGATCTTGCATTTAATATAAATATGTCAATTCAAATGATTAATTTAGGGTAAAGTCACAGCTTGCTCTGTTTGGGGCTTCTCCCTGTTACCCTGTATAGAAAAGTGGCATCATGAAATTAATTTTGTTACTAATAAGGTCCTAGAAATGGTAGATTGGGGTTCCTTTTCCTGGTGCTGTAACTCTCTCTGTCATATATGGACTTTTGCTGTCTCATCCTGACCTTTATTGTGTTTCTTAAGTTCAGTGATTGGTTTTGTTATGCCAGTTTGAGATAAGGAACATTAGATGTTAATCTATTGCCAGTTTTTCTCCAGAGTTTCTGTACTGGATCCTAAGAACTGCAGGGGGAAAGCAAAGATGGTTTCTTGCAAAACATGGGGTACCTCCTTCCAAACTTTTTTTCCTGAGATGTATCCAAAACTCTACACGTGCTGTAAATGGTGGAGCAGGTTTTAGCCTTGGGACTAAAGGCAGTGGAAGAAGAGCTCACTGATGGGAACACCAGCTGCAGGATGTACAGCAGGCTGGGAAGGCAGAACGGGCGCGAAATGATGAGTCAAAATGACAGGATGTGCTTAAATCCACCTCAGCTGCTAAAAACAGCGGTGTTGACTAGAAAGAAAATGTCAGCGTCTTCCAACCGAACTTCAGACGTCATAGTGGTGAAACTGGCCTGCAGAGACCGGCTGTGAACTCAGCTGCCTGTCTGAGCTGTGCCTCTGTGTGCAGCACAAAGCACTGAAGTAAGACAGGGAGCTGGGTTACTTGGGTTATTACAGAAGTCTCTCAGACAGACAGCTCAGCCCTCAGCAGCAATCTGGGCTTTGATGGAAGAAAGGGGAACAGGGATTGAAGAAATTTGCTCGGATGTTTTGGGTCACTCACTACAAGAAAGATGTTGAGGAGCTGGAGCGAGTCCAGAGAAGGGCAGCAGAGCTGGTCAGGGGTCTGGAGCACAAGTCTTGTGAGAGACAGCTGAGGGAGCCTGGAGAAAAGGGGGCTGAGGGGAGACCTTCTTGACTTCTACAACTCCCTAAAAGGAGGGTGTAGCCAGCTGGGGGTTGGTCTCTTCTCCCAAGTCACAGACGACAAGGACAAGAGGAAATGACCTCCATTTGTGCCAGGGGAGGTTCAGACTGGATATCAGAAAATAATTTTACACTGAAGGGGTTATTAAGCCTTGGAATGGGCTGCCCAGGGAAGGGGTTGAGGCACCATCCCTGGAGGTATTTAAAAGACGTGTTGACATAGTGCTTAGAGACACGGTTTAGTGATGGTTTTTGCCAGTATGAGGTTGATGGTTGGACTCGGTGACCTGAAAGGCCCTTTCCAACCTAGACAATTCTGTGACTCCATGTAGATTCCTGAACTTGCTTTTGTGTTCCTGTCTTTGTGTCCCTGTTCCTCCTTTCTGTGCGCTGGTGTTCCAGCTTGTCCAGTGACTGTCTGGCTGTTCAGTGACTTTTACTGGAAAGCAAATAGAAATATTTATTTGGGAGTGTTAGTATGGCTCTTGAGGGTTTATCCTCACCATGCAGTAGATGACTAGGGAAGGGAAAGGGGCAGACACTAAGAATCCAAAGGAATAGGTAAAAGATAGACAGATTGGCTGTCAGTTCTAGGCCAAAAGTGCCATCTCCCTCTCCCAATCCAGCCTGTCCCTTCGTGTGTTCCCCACGTGGCCTCTGCAATCTTTGTCCAGCTCCTAAGATCTTGGTGGTGTCTGAACTGGGACTCTTTTCCTCATTCAAGGCAATTAGTTGCTGATATTGTGATGTTCCATGGTGCGTACAACAAACTCACTCCTCTTTCTAAATTGGATAAACTTGGCATCAAAATGGTAGAAGAGCAAACCTGGGGATCATATAGATATCAAATATATAGCTGAAAATTGGAGCATCTTGTGGAAGGAGAAATAAATACTTGGGTGCACTCAGACATAAGTTTTCAGAGATGCCAAGAAACAAAGTGGCTGCTCTCTTTGACCCTTTAAAGGAGAGCAGCTAACAATTAAACTGCTTTAAAATAAATGAAAATTGTCACTTGTCACCATAGCCAAGTTGGGGAAAGACAGAATATGGCTTTCATGCACACATTATTTCATAAACACATTCAGGAGCTATCTTCTGGCTTTCAGGTCTTGCCTGGAGCTAGGAAGAGCTGGTTTCTTTTCTGTGAGGCGTCGCTGAATGCCTTCTGACTCGTTCTTGTGAGAAGCTTCCATTCTGGAAACTCTGAAATGAGGGGTTTCTGTTAAGTTAGCGAGGCACTTAGGAATGGGCTGTGAAGTCTGATGCCGGGTGTGCACAATGCTCTGGATTGCTCACAGTAATCAGCTGTTGTCTCCTACAGCTCTAATTAGCTTCTGGGGAAGGGCATTTTGCCCTCTCCTCCCAGTTGTCTAATTTAAACTACTGATGAGTTCAGTAAACGTATCGGCATGCTCAAGCTTTGTCTTCTGATTCTTTTTGTCTGTTTGAAGGCAAACTGGATGAAGTATATGAAGCTTTGGCAAATGCTCATCCCAACATGACTGTGTATAAAAAGGAGCAGATTCCAGAGAGGCTGCATTACAAACACAACAGTAAGATTCAGCCCATCTTAGCGGTGGCTGATAAAGGATGGGAAGTTGTACGGAATAAGTCTGACGGTTTTCAACGTAAGTATTCTGTCTTTACAGTGCTCTGCTCTGTCTTCCTACTCAGAGACCATACCTGGTGCTTTCTCTCCCAATCTCAGTCAATATCAGTTTTTATTACACTGTATTTTTTTGTTAAGACTGGGAAGGAAAACTGAAGCTTAGCATGGAGAAATTATGATTCTATGTTCTCCTGATGGGATGGGAAGCTCCCTACTAACAGGGAGGGGAAACTGGATTTTCTGCTTCTGAAAACGAAACTTACTGAGATGGATCATTCATGTGATTTAGTGGCCGGGTACTTGAGGTCTCCTTGCGAGATCTAGCCAACTGACAAGCACTTCCTGAGAGATTAAAAAAGGAAGAAGTTGCAACTGAACTTGTTGAGTAGAGGATGATTAGCCTTGGTTTATCACAGACTATTTATTTACTGGAGAAGGGTTGGGTTGGAGATACAAGAATGCGTCCTGCAAGTCCTCAGCTTCTGTGGACGCCTACACTTGCAGTAACAGCTCTGTTCATAAGAGTGTGAGCGTTGGGGCACTGTACACCAGTTGGTTTCGTTTGCCTTAAAGGGTAAGATGACTTCTAGGAGGATGCACTGGAGAAAAACAAAATGCTAAAGTTTCTCACTTGGCATTTGGAGATTTATTATAGGTAGAATGGAGAGAGTAAACTAGCTTTTGGTTAGCTAGGAGAAAAAATACAGGTGTCACATGGTCAGCTCTCAAGTTTCTTGAAAACCTTTTAAACTTTGTTGCTTGTTATGAAGCTAAAGAGCGTCACCTGCAAGACTTAACAAGTTATTTTGGGTTGTTGATAGCTGATGAGAGAAGCTTTTTGTGCCTGTACATGTATTCACTTGCTCAGTTTATTGTGGCCCTGTCAGGAAGGGCCACTGGAGACCCTCTAGTGAGACCTCTGAACTTCTTCCTTCTTCCTGAGTAGTTAGTGCATCAGACTGGACAAAGTGTCAGAGCAGCCAGAGCTCAGGTTCTGTCTGCTTCTAGGAGTCAAACAGAAAATCTGTCTCTACGTGGATGACTTTTTTTTTTCCTAAGAGCTCTGATCCAGGTGCAAAGTTGGGGTTTGTTCTTGAGGAAGATGAAGGAAACTTGGATGTAGTATCATGTGCTGTTACAGCCATGTCAGCTTACTTTTTGTTTGAATATTGCTGCCCATTCTTCTCCTTTTTTTTTTTATTCTTTTCTTTTTTTAAAGGCATCTTTTCTTTGCAGTTCTGAGACTTGGTATTTGCTAGGAGATGTTTGTGCTCCGGTTCATCATGATTCTTCTAAACCACTGCAAGAATAAATGATGGCTGGTCCTTTTCCGCCTGATGCTGACTCTAGAGAAAGGTTCAGTGCTCGTTTTGCGACTTTAGAATATTGACCTTTATCTCTCTTTTATTTCTAGTTGGTAATCACGGATATGACAACGTCTTACCAGAAATGCACCCGATTTTTGTGGCAGTTGGGCCTGCTTTCCGAAGGAATGCCACCAGAGAAGGCATGAACGCTACAGACTTGTACCCTTTGTTGTGCCATCTGCTTGGTATTAACCCACTGCCAAACAATGGTTCCTTCAGCGCCCTCAGAGACATCCTTGCTGAAGAAGTTCCTGCAGCCTCCGGAGCAGACACCTATGCTACTCTTATAGGAGTCTTTCTGGGCAGCTTGCTTGTTATGGTTTTTATTACAGTTTTTGTTAAGCATTTTGTCCTCACCCAGGCGAATACCATGCAAATCCAACACACTGAAGCTGCACAGCCACTGTTGCAAGATTGAGAACACGTGGTACTATTTTCTATTTGATGCTTAAAATAAGCTTGTTTATAAAACAGTACTAGAGGTGGATCAGCATATATGGAGTGAAGGGAGCAGATGCCGGTCCCTTGGTACACTGGAGTCTGAACACACTGGGTGTGCAGAGGAAGAGTGTGTTTCTGTTTCACCATACAACCACTTAATCTTTCAGGGGCTGAAAATATTGTAGGTGAACCTGGAAAGCTGTTTAAGCTCTTAGACATGTAGTGACACTGAATACCTCAGTCTGGGCGACTCTTATCATCAACTGAGGTGCACGTCACACGCTGTTTCCTGGTGATTTAATTTGCAACTGACCTTTTTTCATAGTTCCTTTGAGAGGTTTCAGTCTCTTAGATTCTGACACGTCACTGAATGTGACTGGACTTCTTTGGCGTGTTTTTTCTTCCCCGCCCAAGGAAGTGTTTGCATGGATCATCATGACAGGTGGCTTGGTGGATTCAGCCCTGCCTCAAACAGCATCACTGTTAAGCTCGGTCATGCCGTGCTAAGCGTCTAAGTTTAGAGCTAGGCACATCTCTGTAAACTACTGTGTTAATTGTAGCCCCCAAATACCAATCAAGGTATTATTGCCTTTAGCAGTCAGCACTAAACTACTTCTTATGTTTAACTTAGGTAGATACAGGTCTTCACAATGACAGGTAAATGTAGGCCTTTACTTTTCCTATTGTTTCCTCTACACTGGACTAAATTCTCTGGGAATTCTGTGCTGCCAGCAGTTAAAAGGCGCACACAAGCACAATACCTGTGTGTCCAAATGGAGTCTTTTACATCTCTGTGGTAAGAGGATCCTTTGAGATGAAGGCTGAGGAATCAGTTGAGGATCATAGATGTACAAGCTGCTTTGAGTGCTGTCAAGCTTGTTGCTGGGTGTAACATCAGACCCGTTACTGGAGACTTCTCGGGCGTGAGCTTGGCTTGTGGTCTTTAGTTTTATCTGATACATCTGGGTGGACCTTAGAATTTGATGAGTAGGATTAGACCCGCAATTTAAGGATCAGCCATCTGCATCTTAAGCCATACATACTGTTAAAGACAAAAAAGCACACTTCAATATGAAAAAGGGTCTAAGGCTGGAGTTTGTTCTTCCAGAGGAAAGTCTCTGTCAGGGAAAATCGTTAATTCTGAGTCATCGAATCTATATATATATTACTCTGAGTCTTTGTTGTGAGGCAATAAATCTTCTTGCTCTTTGGGGGTTTTGTGATGAGCTCACTGAAGTGGTAGGTGAGAAGCTGCTGACTAAGCTTTGTACAAAAAACATGGTATGAAGTGAGAAAAGTTGTTTAGTTGTCAGACTTGTTCCCCCCCCAGTGTGAGTTAGTATTTCTCTCTGCACTTTGTTTCTGAGTATGATGCCTGAAGGAGAAAGAGACTCTTTCAAGATTCATGCAAGTAATCAGTCTGGTATTTCTGAGTGCAGTTCATTGCTTTATCCACAGCACCCAGCAGAGGGCAAAGATGGGAACCCCTTGGCCTTGGATGTGCCCTCTCAAGCTCAAGGTGTGAGTGATGGTCTAATCCTGCAGCTGGGAGCTGCTTGCAGAAAACTCATTTCACAGAAAACTCAATTCCAGGCTTAACGAAGGACGACGTCTGGGCGAGTTAAGGAGTGAGCCTGCTTCTCGCTGCCTCGGTGGTGGCTCTGCAGTGCCATCTCACGTGCTGGCTGCTGCTCCCTGCGTCAGAAATGACCTGTCGGATTCCTCTGTGAAGCCAGGGACACTTGCTTGGCATTAAGGTCTCTTGCAAAGAGATGTGGAAAGATTCCAGAGACCACAGCTCGGTGCAGTGAACGCTTGAGAGGGAAGGCAGTGAACTACTCCCATTTAAGGTCTGTGCTGAAATTTTAGCTGTAGTAGTAGCTTCAGGAAGGCAGGAAACCCACAGATCTATTGGAGGACAGCCCTTAATTTGGGGGGTACGTGTGAATAGTCTGAGTCATCTCTGCCATCCTGCTGTTGCTGTTCCCTCTATTGCCTCTTTTTCCTACCTTGCCATTTTCTTAAGAAAACACTGAAGGAAATCATCTGGGTTAGGTGTCCCTGACACCTCAAACCTGATTCTTGGTGGAGCTGACCATTAGGTGTGTCCTACATTTAATTTGCTGGTGCTGCAGAGGCTTTTCAAACTGAAAGATGAAAGCATTAATGATGTTCACCGTGGTTTCTAGAGAGGCTGAGGAAGTCCAAGCAGAAAACCTAAACCTCTAAATTGTTGGTAATCGCTTTCTCATCTACCTTCCATCTGTGGAAGTGGATGGAAATTGAGACACTGAGTGCACCTTTTCTTGCTTAGTTGTGACTTAAAAACAAATTGTAGCACAATTAGTGTCTGCTTGAAGAAGGATTTCCAGGCTTGGTAAAGGGAGTAACAGTGAAAAGTGAAGTCATGATAATCCTCACCTTCAAGTTACACGATTTCTCACTTTGGAACGTGCTGCTTCAATAGAGATCCTTATTTTGGCAGTAATTCCATAGCAATGCTTATGGCAGATGTAAAACTACCTGGCTTGATAGCTCAGAAGCTCTCACCTTTTAAACTGTGACAGGTGTAGTTCTACCATCAGCCAAAGTGACCCTTGATTTTAAGGAGGAGCCAAAGTTGGTCAGTGTTGTTCAGTCACCCTTGGACTTCAGCTTATCTGCCCAATGCACAACAGGGGATGAGCAGTAGTTTCACAGAATCACAGGATA
>VZTM01042698.1:89153-182026 GCA_013400555.1 Jacana jacana | reverse complement strand
GGGCGTGCCCGGCCCTCCCGCACCGCGGCGGCAGCGGCTCCGCTTCTCCTCAGCCGCCACACCCGGATTAACCCCCTCAACTCTCCGGTTCCTGCCGGCCGGGTGTCGCGGCGCCTGAGGGTCGGGTCGGGTCGGGAGAGGGCCGGGGCTGCGGTGCTTCCCCTCCCTCCTTCGAAAAAATGAGGACGCCTGAGGAGAGAAGAGGGTGGGAGAGGGCGTTAGCCCGAGGGGACGGGCCGTAAACCGCTTTTTTAATAAAATTTTTTGAAGCCGGCGCTTCTGAGAGGGCAGCAGGAGACGGGGCAAAGATGGTCTCCCAGAGGTACGGCTGGACGGAGGGGTGACAGCCCTGCTCCTCCTGGGGACAACCGCTGCTTTGGTTCAGGCTAAAGCTCTAGCTCTGGGAGGGCTCAGGACAGCCCTGATGCACTCAATTGACCATCTCGACTTTTGCCAAAAGAAACCTAGACCCTGTGGCTACAGCGAGATCTCACAAAACACAGCAAATCCCCAAGGTTCAGAAGTCCAAAGGGGAAAGAAAGGAAGAAACCAGAAGCATTAAGTATATTGTCACTCTGGGGCAGACTGGCTTGTAAGGTTTTGACTGTTGGCAGTAGCATCAGGCACCCTATACACTGCCGGGTGCTGCCACTGGAAAGCCCTCGGTACCCAGAGCTTCTCACAATAAACACGTTATAAAAATCCTGTCAAACCAACGGAATAGTCAGGGTCTGCACTTCCCAACGTGGTCGGTGGAGAACAGCAACGACAATTCGGTTCCCATTTCTACACATTACACGTGTGAAATAAATCTTTTAGTGCCCTAGCACGGGAGAGCTTTCAAACTATACTTGTGAACACCCAAGTACAATGTGTTTTCCAGGGCATCCATACACCGATGTACTTAAATTCCTAAGAGTTGAGCAGAGCTCCTGACTGGGTTGTTGGGGGGTTTTTTTTGGCATTTATCTTCAGAATGCCTATGCTGGGGAATTCACTTAAATCAGTAACACCCAGCACATTTTAAACCACTGCAAAGCGTAAGAAGAATACGGTTTTTATTATCGCTCATTAAGCTGTACAGGAGATGTACTTTTTTCTTGCCTGGAATAAGTAGAATTGCTGGGTTACCACTTCTACCCTGTTACACAAAGTAAATCTGGCGCTCCTTCGGACTGACTCCCTTGCAGCAGCAGTAGGACTTCACCTTTTAGGAGCAATTGTTAGGATGCTCCTGCAGGAGTCACGTTGCTTTTCTTCTCTAGTTGGGGACAGCAGCAGCCTCAAGGCATGTGCATATATAAACATACATAAATCAACACATCTAACTATCCTAGAGGGGGCTTGCAGCTTTTAAAAAATATTCCCTGAAACCATTTACATTTTTATTGGAATCTTGTGTTCTGAGATAACACTCCTATTGGAGGTTAATTATCTGACACAAGGGCCTCCTTGGTGTTTTNTTGTCACTCTGGGGCAGACTGGCTTGTAAGGTTTTGACTGTTGGCAGTAGCATCAGGCACCCTATACACTGCCGGGTGCTGCCACTGGAAAGCCCTCGGTACCCAGAGCTTCTCACAATAAACACGTTATAAAAATCCTGTCAAACCAACGGAATAGTCAGGGTCTGCACTTCCCAACGTGGTCGGTGGAGAACAGCAACGACAATTCGGTTCCCATTTCTACACATTACACGTGTGAAATAAATCTTTTAGTGCCCTAGCACGGGAGAGCTTTCAAACTATACTTGTGAACACCCAAGTACAATGTGTTTTCCAGGGCATCCATACACCGATGTACTTAAATTCCTAAGAGTTGAGCAGAGCTCCTGACTGGGTTGTTGGGGGGTTTTTTTTGGCATTTATCTTCAGAATGCCTATGCTGGGGAATTCACTTAAATCAGTAACACCCAGCACATTTTAAACCACTGCAAAGCGTAAGAAGAATACGGTTTTTATTATCGCTCATTAAGCTGTACAGGAGATGTACTTTTTTCTTGCCTGGAATAAGTAGAATTGCTGGGTTACCACTTCTACCCTGTTACACAAATCTGGCGCTCCTTCGGACCGACTCTCTTGCAGCAGCAGCAGGACTTCACCTTTTATGAGCAATTGTTAGGATGCTCCTGCAGGAGTCACGTTGCTTTTCTTCTCTAGTTGGGGACAGCAGCAGCCTCAAGGCATGTGCATATATAAACATACATAAATCAACACATCTAACTATCCTAGAGGGGGCTTGCAGCTTTTAAAAAATATTCCCTGAAACCATTTACATTTTTATTGGAATCTTGTGTTCCGAGATAACACTCCTATTGGAGGTTAATTATCTGACACAAGGGCCTCCTTGGTGTTTTCATGTAAATGAGGTCATCAAAAATGCAAGATCTGAAATTCCAAAATAAAAATAAATCCTAGACCTCACCTTCCTGACAGGGGTTTCTTCTTCAACTCTAACACCAGTTTTTACAAAGTCAGCTCAAACTCAGACAAATTAAGTACTGAATGTGTTTACTAAGAGGCAGGTGATGACTTGCCATCCTTCCTGTACTTTTTATGTGGCTTCCTATACTTCTTATGCAGCTGAGTGAGATAGGTGAAGTTGGAAACCTGCTGGGAAAAGGTTTTAAAATGGATATCGGTTTTCTTCAGTCCTTCAGCTCAGACATGAAAGCTAATTCATGACTCCAAATGTGCCAGAGGGTGAGGAACTCTGGAGGCAAAGGTCAGTAAGAAATTAAACAGGCAAATGTTGTGGCTTTGGGGTTTTCACTGAAGTCATAATTGCTCATTTCCAAAGGGAACTGTGAAGTTTCAAATACCTAGGAACCTTATTATTAGAAACTTTCAGGAGATTTTTTTAAGCCTTGCCAGATGTAGTTGATCAAAGAATAGAGAGGGTAAGTAGTTGGAAAAGGGGTACATAAAAGGCTCCCACTGCTTAGGTCCTTAGTAATACAAGGCTTATTAAATAAATCATAGTTTATTCAGAAGTTTAAAAGTTTTATTTAAATAATATCAGAGCCAGACTAGGCACAAAACAATGAAACTTCAAGATGAAAAGAGGCAGGCATGCGCTATATATATTTACAGATACATCATGTGTGGTTAGGCTCAGAAGTATTAACATGTATACTAATATATTTAAGAAGAAAGCACTTTCTCCTAGTGTAGCTTCTAAGAAGAGAGGATAATATGGCTAGTCTCATAAGAACTTGGTGTTGCGTTACACCTTCTGAGCAAGTCTGGGGATCCATCTGCTTGGACACTGCTCTCAGCAGTGGCAGTTACTGCTATGTGGACCTGCAACAACAGCTCTAGTGTCCTGACCAGCAAGAAAAGTCCTGGCACTGGGTGGTTCTTGGAGGAACTGTGGGCATGGGGCAGTGGGCTGGGCAACTAGGAACAACTGCTGCACACAGCAGCTCATGATGGTGACCTCATCATTTGGAGACCTCATCACTCTCTACAACTGCTTGAAAGGGCACTGTAGAGAGATTGGTGCTGGTCTCTTCTCACGGGCAATGAGCNATGATTCTATGATTCTATGGTGGAGCAGAAATAGCTGCTGTGGACACCTGGCCCACAGATCAGAAGAGCCCTTCCACACAAGCCGAATTAGGAGCTGTTGCCATCTGGGCAGTCTCTGCAGGTGCCACACTTCGCAAACATCTCAGTAGATGCTTCTTTTTGTCTGCTGGAATTCAATTATCTGTGTCTTCAGAATGTAACTTTAGCATATACCAACCATGGTGCCATGCAATTCTCTGGCCAAAGGCTGCTCTTTGCCCTCTTTACCTTTCCCCCTCATGCAAGCACTGCGAGGTTCTCCCTGCGCTGCAGCAGAAGCAGAAAGACTGTTGACCTATAGCGTGTTTGCAGAATACATTTCATTTTACTTGGCTGAGCAAAGAAAAGTCCCTCTCCTCTTGCACACACTGTTGGTTTGTACAGCGCTCCTTCCCCACTCCAAAACAGGGACATGACTCCCTGACGGTGGCAGAATACTGCACAGCACAGTGCCTCTGAGAGCCTCACCAGGTATTTATCTCGCTGTTATCTTCAAAAGGCCACAGAGTTTGAATAAACAGTCTTCCCACAAGCTGCACCTATTCCCAAATAAACCCTTTCAACCCACTAAAACAGTCTTCTATATACTGGCAGGAATATGAGGCTGGACTCAGTGACATAGACAGAAGTAGTAGATGAATTTTATAATCCTTTGTTCTTCTCACAAAGTATTTTTTAAATTAATTTCTATGGTTTAGATTAATGACAAAAGCGCTAAATCACCCTGGCCATCCACTGTGTCAATTTTAAAGATCAAATACCTCAAAATCCCTCACTGACTGCTCAGCTGTCCTTAGAAGCACAGAGTAATTTAATCCTTTTCCAGTACTTTCCCTCACCTCAGCACACTGGCACAATCCCCAGTGCTTAACACTTCGTATTTACATTATTTTGCCTGCCTTTTTTAAGTGACCTTTTAAAAAATAATGCCAATTAGGAATGGTTAGACTGAAGATCACTGTACAAGGGGGTACATCACTGTACTAGGCTTTAAGAGGGACAGACATCAATAGTGGGGTTTGCCTGCATTGCTGCGTTTTAGGAAAATCAATCTCCGGAGGGGCAGCAGAGGTACTTGCCCAAAGCAGGTCTGTCAGGCAGTGCCTAAGCTTTCTACAGACAAAACCTGTCTCATTCTACCCTGCACAGGCTGTGCCTTTGCAATCTATTTGCTGCTGCGTGACCCCATGCAGCAGACACAGCAGTCCCACCTGTGAGCCATGAATTATCTATACTGACTCATGCATAGGCCACGGGGGCAGAAGAAGAGGCAGTGGCGACAGTGGGATTACGTAGCAAAACCCAACTCCCACACAACATAATCCCATAGATGGGGTCGTGCACGTGCTCTGGGAAGTAAATACCATAAGAAAGGAAACCTTTATGGATATGGAAAGCATGAAAATCCCATCATGAGGAGGCTGGCTTGAAGTTTGGCCCTGTTCTCTTTCCAGTTTTATCATGAACCTGGATCTTGGCAATTTACTTTACTTTGGACTTCCACGTTTATAAAAGCAAAAGCACAGCACATCTCCAGAGAGCTTTGAGCTCTCCGGAAGTAAAAATGCTATTATTAAATGTTGTGTTCTGATGCTGTTGGGAGAAATTAAACATACAGCGTCAAGTGTATATTGGCAAAGGTACGATCAGGAAGAAGATGAAGGTCCCTTTTTCTACAATAGCAACATCTGTACTCTAAACAGGATACCAGGGCTTCTTATGAGAGACTTTTTAACATGCCCTCCAAATCTTTTTCAAAAAAGCCTGTAGCACCCAGCCTCCAAGGGAAAAATCTACATGATGACAGACGCTCAGTGCCATTTCTAAGTCTGATGGCAAATGGGACAGCGCCGAATGACGTCTGTCTTGCAGTTATCGGTGAGCGCATTGTCACGGTTCCCAGTTTATCTGCCAAAGCATGAGCCTCTCACACCCACAGGAAAGGAGATACTGCGCTTGTCTATACCCAGCACAAACTACCAAGGGATCACACTGAGACTTACAGATTGCCAAACCCTGACGTTCATTCAGAAGATGTTGATAAACATTCAGATATCAAACGAAAATTTTAACTCTACCCCTCTCTTTCCCTGTCCTCTCCTCGTTAAGAAATGGTTTATGTGCTTTCAGGACATAAAAGCCATGCACATTCTGTGAGCACCCAATTTCTACACAGAAAAAAACTCCAAAACTAGGACTGTCATGTACCGGTGAGATGCAGGTGAAGGTTAGAGAAGCAAGTAAAAAACTTCAGTTGAGGGTAAGAGAAGTTCTCTCTCTTCTTTCTTTCCTCTGCCTACTATCCCGTGTCCCTTGCTAGATGACTACAGGGAATTTCAGGCCCTTTCTTTGCTCTTGTAAAGCATAGGAAATTTCTGTGACATAAATCCTCATTGCTGCTGCTGAGTGACAGCAATAGTGCAAACAGTACCTACAGGATGGTGGCACTGTTTTGCATTCCAAATGCTGTGATTAAGAGCCACCTTTTTAGCAGACCTGAATGACAGCTACTCTGCATACCCAAGAACTTGCCAGGAGCCCAGCTTTATACATTACAGATGACCCTTGTGGCAGAGGCAAGGACAGAATTCTCCCTTGGGCAATGTGAATGGCTGCTGCTCATCATCTTACAAATTTTCTTCTGCCTCCCAGTAGGTGATTTGGGGCCCTTCTGGGTATGACAGCCTGTCTGTCCCAAATCAGCCACTTTGATAGTGCTATGAGGTATGCAGGAGCGACAGCTGCAGCCTGTTGGCGCAAAAAGGTGTACCCCATTCCAAATGTGAACTTGCATCCAAACCATTCAGACAGCAGCCAGAAGACAGACAGCCTGGATCTCCTATTACTGCATACCCTGGTGGTTACATCAGTGAGATCTTTTAGCCCAAATTAAAACGAACAAGCCCAAACCTCAATTGAGACAAAGCCCATGAGCACAAAAATTGCTCTCAGGATGTGCTACCTCTTCCCACTGCTCAGAGAAGGGCATGCAGCCCCCCTGAAGTGGTGTGTAGATGAATAGGTGGCATCCAAGCTCCTAAAGGCTGTGTAAGTGAGTACACTGCAGCTTTCACCCTACTGCTTTATGGCCGTAGCTTCACAGACATCCCCCCTCAGTTTGTGGCTGATGGTTGCACACAGAGATTGTAAGATAGGAACCTGTCAAACTTATTTGTCTATGAAGTACAACACATGGCTGTGGCCCTGCATAAGTTATGTCATGCTAAATGTGTGACATCGATTATTTCCATATCAAGAGACAATGTCAAATGCAGGATTGGCACTTCTTTGCTAGTCAACCAGAAAACACAGATGGGTTATGAGAGGACAGAAAAATTACAGATTATGCAAGTAAGCCTACACCTCTTTGCGGTAGGCGTTGTTATGATGCAGCCCTTTGATTTCACTACAGTGACGCAAGTTCCAGGGACGTGAAGCTCAAGTACCTCCATCACTATCAAAGCTGACCACCTGCAGCTCATCTAACTGTGGTTATATGCTATATCCAATTCAATGCAATATGAAAACTTGCCTTTAAAACCAGGTGAACAGGGAAGTGGCTTAAGTCAGTAATCTGGTGAGTTAACCGAGTATTGATAGAAGCCATTAGATAAACATGCTTAAAAGCCCATTGAAGATGAGCATAATAGAAACAGAAAGCTCCTTCCAGTTTACTTCTCAATCTGTCAGACCTAAACATATGACATTCAGCTCTGATTTGGGTGACAGGGACATGAAAGATTAACATCAATTTAACAGAAAAGCCCAAATGCCTCTGTGTTTAATTGGCATAAATTTTCCAAGTGCCTGATCTTCATAACAAATATTTTAAAGGCAGGAAATTGCAAACAGAAAACCCACAGCACAGCACAGCTATTTGCATTAGGCTAAGTGAATCTGCATCAACCATCATAACTACTGAGCAACACAGTCACTTTACTCATTGAAGTATAGCAAAGGAACAGGTTCTGGGTTACTGCTTTGTATTACTACAAAATTCTACAGGGTAGTTTTCACTGAATAAAGTATTTGTTGTATTTTGTCCCTGGTTGCATTGCTAACGGGTACTAAATTCATTTTACTTTCATTTTATGTTGCTTTTTATATGGATAAAATCCAGACCCATTGATTACTGTTTTGCTGACTGCTTCAGTATGTAAGGCCTTTATCACATATTTATGCATATTCCACAGCAAATTCACTCACTCCTAGTTTTCCAAAGATAGGGGCAGAGCTTCATAACTTCCTGCATGTAAGTAGGCATTTTCAACAACACCCTACTGTAGCATCTGTGTGCATGCATTTCCGGATCAGAACTATACAGTTATGACTATCAGAATCATGATTTAGACTGCAATTTTGAATTAGTGAGTTTAGACTTGCAACTGCCAAGTTGACCATGGAGGCAAGTGAAAAGATATAACATGATTCCTATTTTTAATTGTTCTGGTGCTGTCAGACACTTCAGAATAGTCTGTGAGAGGATACAGATTTTAAGCAGAAAAAATATAGGTCTGAATTTTTAACATACACTCAGACTCATCCTTTTGGACCTTTAAAAATCATGAATTCATAAGCTATTATTTATTGGGAAATTTGGGGAACAATTTTTGAAAGATTAAAGTCTTCTGCTGTGTTCTCATGCAACTAGTGAAATGTATGAGATATCACAGAGTACAATTTTCTTACCCCCAGGGCCTGAGTTTTACCAGGAATATATGAGCAGCAGCTTACTTTGCAATGTTTTTGGAAACTGTAGCAACAGGAGTCAGAGCCCTAGCACTTCAGTTTCCCCCTGAACTTCCACAAATGGAAAATGTTACAGCATGAGATCACTAGAAGATGGAGTGGTAGAGATATAACATTTGCCAATAAAAATTCCTGAAACGCTATATAGAAATATCATTTTCTGGAACAAAATTACTATCTTTTGCCCCAGAATAATTGTAACAGAGCTTTTCTTACTACAGTGATATCCATGAAGGGCAGGATTTCTTTTTCTGTACCTTCTTAACCGATACAGCTATGTTGCTAAAGCATTTATACGTAAAGCAACCCTAAGGCAAGAGAAGCTTAGAGCACCTCAGTGTCCACAGGTGCCTGATGGCACAAGCAGAAGACACCCTGCAGCAGCCAGACGGATCTGTCACTGGAAGAAACTGAGACTCCTCTGCCCTTCCAGCACCCACTGTGTACAGAGCTGTGTACCCGTGATGGGGTAGCCTCATGTGTCACTAAAAGATGAAGCTGTCCCTCTTCCTGCCTCAACTCCCCCAGTTTTGGCAGCAGGGTTTGGGTTGGTCTTATCTGGAATGTCGGCAAGTAATTGCCTCTTCTCAAGCTACAAGCAGCTCCCCACATCTTTTTTGTAACCACCTCAGGCCAATGATTTTACAGATGTCAGACAGATTTTTCAAGCCTGGTAGAAAGGCATGTCATTATCAACAAGAATCTCAGAGACACGCTTACAAATCCAAACACAGGAAAAAAACTCCAATAATTATAGGCTTACTAGTGAAACTATTTTTTTACAACATTCCCTTAAATTTATTTGTGCTTTTATCTCCCACACTCACACAGCCTTATAAACAATTTTATTTAAAGTAATATAAGGGGAGAAACAGAATGTCCCAGTTTTCTTACTCTGCTAATAAAGGTTAATTTTATTATATATTGCTTTTGAAACTCTTGTAATTAGAAGTCTCAGGAGAAAGCATTAGAGCAATATATAAACTCTAATAGCAACATAAAAACTCTAGTAGCAAACATGGTATATATCAGAAGTAATTCAGGGTTCTAACACCCAGACATATAAAAATTAGGACGAAGTACCACAGCTGAGCAAAAGTTGTACTATATAAATCAAAGCAAGCCCTCCAGAAACGAGGGGTAGCTCAAACACATAGGACATGAAGGGAAAGTGCCTACCTCACAACTCATTCTGACTGTTTGAAAACTTAACAGGAAAAAAAGCTCTCAAGGGGTTTTTTTCTTTTTGTGTTAATTTTTCATTTCTGCCACAAATCTTTGATGAAAATAACCTACCATTTTCCAGCAGTTCCGGTTTGCACCGTAGAAAGCCTGGGCATGGCTTGAGGATTTGCTTAAGCTGAAAGGCACAGCTCTGCCTTGGCTGGTGAGCACGGTCGCTCTCAGCACATGCCTGTAGCGCTGCTGGAACTGCACAGCGAGTAATGGCAAGCAGCTGCAAAAGGGTGTGCTCTATATATACAATTGTTGCGTAGATAAAGAACAGTCCCAGCTACAGGTGGGGCCTCCTGATAATACAGCCACCATCTGACATCACAGACCTTGAAACTACGGGCAAGGGAAGGTATCGGAGGCCATAAACAAAGTGGCCAGTTACTGATACCGACCCGGAAGCAACCCATAGGTGCTGCCCACAGGCAGGAGTATTTATACTACGTACTTCAGCTGCAACAAAAACCATTGACTGCTGGGATGCTACTGCTTCAGAGTCAGCATGTAGAACTGGTGACCGGTACCATGTCATGCTACATGTGTACGTATTATTGGGGCAGAGATATTGGGGCACCTTTAACACCTGTGTTTGGCCAAGTGTCTTAACCTGGAGGCTGGTTTGCAATCTGGATGCAACAATGGTGAGCTGGTCAGAGAGCTGATGCAGGGTGAAAATTACCTCTGTCGAAACAGAATTAATCACTGGATTGCAAAAATACACACGCATGAGTTTTATTAGCTCCCTCATCTGACCGGCTGCACAGCTCCTCAGGCTGTGGTGTTGGCTCAGGAAAGTGGGCAGGGAACCATGCCTGAGGGCAGAAGGCAGAAGTAAGGACTAAAGCTGACCGTGAAATCACGTACTTATTTGCCAAGGGTTTAATTGTGTCATAGTACATTGGGTACATTTATATCCAAAGACTCTTTGTGGACCTTCAAAAAGGTTATTTATCCTTGCAAAAGAAATGGAGTGAGCATAGCCAAATGTTAAGCCACCTAACATCGATGAAAATCTGTAAAAGCATGGGCACCCCAAAATGAACTATTTTCTCATATTCTACCAGAACTTTAATAATAGTGTGATTCAGTCAAGCCTTGGAAAAATAACAAACAGCTTCATCCAAGCAAAAACACAGTGGGAAGCTTCAGAGTGAATCTTCTGGTGAAGCTGAGATCAGCAATTATGTTTGAGTAGCATAATACCAGCTGCTGAAATTATGATGAGGGAAAGATGAAAACTAACAAGACTGCCTGAAGGACCAAGAATAATGCAAATGTGGCATTAGAACATCTGTGAAGATAAAGCATATGAAGTATGCAAACAATTATCTGGTTTGCCAGAAAAGAAAAAAAAATCCTTCTATATAACTAAAATAAGTGACCCAGCAGGAATATGCTCCTGTTTTCTCTAAGTGTGTCTCATCTCCAGAGGATGCTTCACTAAATCTGTATAAACTTTTCCCTTGCTACTGCTAATGAAATTTCCTTTAGTTATCTGGACTTCGTCTAGTCACTTCTCAAAACCATAATGTATTTATTTATTTAAGGCATCCAATAGTAAGAAATAAGCATGCATCTGTAGACAACTCAGCTTCACTGATGCAGAAAAGAAGTAGATAAGCTCAACTAAGTCAGCAGGGAATTCTTGCATTCCTCTGTAGTGAATGGAGACAGGCAGCAGAATAAACATTAAAAAGTTAAACAAAGTCCCTAAGTATTTAAGTAGCTCAAAGTGAATCCTCCTCTTAAGATGAGAAGAAAAACAAACATTTAGTAACTGCTCTTAGCCCAACATCTTCAGCTGCCTATCAAAATGATAAAGGAATTTTAAACCAGAAGAGATTAACAGACCCCAAATCAGCAGGTTCTCCCCACCCTCCCATGTGTATCCTATCTATGGATAACTTTTTATTTCTTCTTCACATGCTGAGAGTTTAGAATCATAGAATATTTTGTGTTGGAAGAGATCTTGAAAGCTCACCCAGTCCAACCTCCCCTGCAATGAGCTGGGACATCTTCAACTAGATCAGGCTCAGTGCTTCAACTCCCTGCAACTCGCTTGCCTTGCGACAAACCTCTTCTTGACTTGATTCCCCCAAAACTTCTTGACACAGCCCTCGTTTCCTTTTGTAACTTCTAGATCTATACACACACACAAACAGGCATTGGTAAACACGTGCACATGAGCATTTCCCCTCTCCTAGTTGTCCAATATTCTTTAGGAGCTGTGAATGACAGTGCCAGCAAATTAATCCCTGCCATTTTCAACTGTGTTTATACCGCCCTGTAATCTCAGAAATAAGGAAAATACTAGACAGAAAACTTTCCGGTTAAAAACACACTGCTCCAGCTACCTTCACTTTGCTCATTAGCTATTCCACAGTCACCAGATGTATAAAAACACGTTGTTAACCTATGCCTCCCCAGTGCTTACAGCATTCTATAGGCAGAGTGAGCGGTTTGCATGTGGCACTGCACGGTGCCTAAGGGAAACACCTGCATCATGCCTTCTCGACTTCAGCCTGCCAAAGGCTTGAGCAGTTGTCAGCCGGGCACTCTGCTGGATGGACAGTAAATAGGATGGCCAGTAAAAAAAAAAAACAAAAAAAACCAGAGGATAAGAAAGAAAGTTAAGAGTTTCTTTGAGAAAGGATGTACCAGTCTTTGCACAGCTTTAGCCCAAAAAGAAAAAAATGAGTGGACTTGTTCCACATGTTACAGGTTGATTGAAAGGGTTTCTGAGCTGATTTTTTAGTCATTAATTCTTGCAGCAGATTTTTAAAATGTCCTGAAATTGGAACAAAGCTTTTGACCTCTGCAGACATTACCTATTCTCAACAGCTACAAACCCTCCCAAATCTCTTCTGTTATCACTGATGGGTTTTAGTTCAATAAATTCTGGACAGCCGTTAAAGTAGGGAAAAGATCAGTCCAGTGCATGGAATGGGCAAGTTCTTCTCATGTTCTGCAGAACCATTCAAATATGATGCAGCATCAGTGTCTGCAGTTTATTACAGCCCAGCTGTAGATGTGCAATAAATCTTTCTTGTAGCCACTAGTAAATTTGAAATTCTTTTCGCCACAGATTCTGTGCCCCTTGGAATGTCAGACATGGAGCCCTCAGTCACACTGACTTGAGTGTGTCTAGCTATTTCAAACTAGACTTCATATACATAAATTCTATGTATATACATAAATACGTAAGTTTATAGATAAATATATATACAAAAGAAATACCAGGGAGTAGCATCACGTC
Organism: Jacana jacana; assembly: GCA_013400555.1. Lineage (NCBI taxonomy): Eukaryota > Metazoa > Chordata > Aves > Charadriiformes > Jacanidae > Jacana > Jacana jacana. Next base: position 169,222 of record VZTM01042698.1, on the reverse strand, counting down.
TTGAATCACAAGTATGAGAAACTGTATGAAAAGTTGCAGTTCTAGTACTGAGCAGCTACAGGGTTTTCGTATTAAGAGGTGAGCTGCAAGCTAGCAGGAGCACGTCCACCACGACAGGGTCTCAGGAGAAGGGAAGAAATGCATAATTTGTTCTAGCTGGCTTTTCCTAATTCCATTTACTAGGATTTAATTGAATGAGTGCAGAAAAGCTACCTAAGAGCCATACACATGGCAACAGTTGTTCCCCGTAAGAAGTTTCAGCAATACGTCTCAAGGTTTCAGTATGTGTTACCTCTCTTGTTCAATTCTAATGATAGTAATTAAACTGATTTCGATCATCAAAGGTTCCATCAGCATGTACTGCTGCTGCTTAAACATATGGGGATTCCTACACGTGAGACATCATAATTTAGTTAGACCTTGTAGTCAGTATGTATTAACATCAGCCTCTGGAGCAGCTGGGGCAGAATCCACCATGCAGGTGAGACACTTGCTGCCATGGACACTCAGGACTAGTTCCTTGGACTTTGAGTTTCACATCATTTTACAAAGAGACTGATGCAAGTACTCTGAAGAACATGCTGACCTTGTCAGATCACGTGGCACCTGAGAGGCAACATGGAAACTATTTTCCACATTTTAGAAAGGCACACATACAAATTGACTTAATTTATGACCAAAGGCTCTTCCTTAAGGTTATTTGAAAAGGACACTGATATTTTACCAAATTATCCATCACTCAGGGTTATACACGCATCATTTCTTAAAACCTACCTTTCCCTGGATAATCTATTGGTCTTTTCACTTCAGTTTTAATCTGTCTTTTCTTGAAAGAGATCTGGAAAGTATCAAGGTGAGGCACTGACGAGACAATAGAAAAAAACAAACCCAGAGTTAACTTTCAGATATGGCCACAGCACTAACCCTGATAATCAGGGAGTCTGAAAGGCCGCCCGCTGCAACCTTTGACTCATATTCAGCCTTGACCTTTCTGCATCCTTTGATTTTGTGGCTTAACTGAAACACTTGATACGTACAGGGATCTTTCAAATACCAGCCTGAATGTTATTTTTTATTTTCCACATGCATATATAAATATATACATATAAATTGTTTATAGCAGTTGCACCTCAAAAGCAAATCAGAGATGACACTGTTCCCAGAACAGAAGCCCTGGAGTTCTCTCTGCGCTGGGCTCCATTCCATTGTCAGGGGTATCATTACGAGCGAGGAATGGATTTCACCCCTCAGACAGTTTCCAACTAATCTCCTTTCTGTCAGCCTCTCTGAAAGATGGAAGACACGGGATGTATGTGTCAGACAGACGAATTTGAAATAAATTGTAAAGAAGATAGATGGCGTTAACCGGGTCCCTTCTTCTGCTGAAGGCTGGATGCTTCAGCTGTGCACTGATAGAAATTCTTGTCAGCACAGATGGTTTGTTTTGACCACACTATGTCATTTAAATGCTATAATAATAACAGAAATTGGGTTATTTTGTGGCAGCAGCCAGTTTTCAAGGGAAGTTAAAAGCACGTGGGCACTGCAAAAGTTATAACTGATACTAAGCACAGCAATAAAACTCAGCAATCTGCTGCGTAGGTGATATTGCAAGACACATGAAAGCTTGCCTGAAACAATCCACTGCATCTGTTGACGAGCTGTAATCCAGGGGCATCATGTTTTAAATTTGCCTTGAGGGGGGAAAACTCAATGTAAACAACCTCCTTGTATTAGTCAACATTCATCTTTTAATGTATATGATAACTGGAAGCCCCAAAAGAATAAAAGCAGCATGCAGTGCACATGTTTTCACCGCAGCTCTGTCAAAAAGAGGGTTTCCTTGTCCCAGACGAAGGACACTAAGCAATTTCTTTTAATCTGACATTGCTTCACTTGCTGTGGAGTTCCACATCTGATCCTTACTCCAGCATGAGCAGGGGAGGAGGGAGCTGGGGTGGCAGATGTCACCTACCATGTCCTTGAGGAGCTGACGTGCAGGCAGACATTCTGCTCTGTCCACTCGTGGGGTGGGGGGAAACTCTGCTGAGAGATATTGTTGCCTCTGCTGATGTGAATGATAAGTTCTTAAGATGGTTTTGGTTTTCTTTTTTTTTTCTGTTAAAATCTGCCTGTGGCCTTATTTACTAATGTTGGTTACCCTGGATAAATGCCCAGCGGGGACTGATTCGCACTAGTTCATCTGGGGAGGGAAAGAGGCTGGACCATTGGTAGCTGTCTTTTTGTTGCCAAGTTTTTCAAATATTTTCCCACGTTACACTGCTTGTACAAGACCCTGGGGACTGTCATGGGGAAGTTACTGGGGCGCATGCATTTTTGTAACCTTTTTCTAGGTGCGGTTATTCAAAATGGAGATGAGGCTGGGGACAAGGGAACAGGCTCAGTGGCTGAGGCTCACTTGGAGGCCTTTACACAAGAAGCAGAGACAAGTCCCACATTAAGCTGATGGACAAACCAGGACAGCACACGGTATTTGGCCTCTGCTCTTGAGCAGGATGGAACAAGAATGGCAGAAAGTACCCAAAACACTTCAACAAAACTTTCCTACTTCACGGGCAGCCTCCTGAAATGGCTGCTGCTTCTGCCTTCAGCCATACTTCCCAAGAGTCAAAATAAAATGCATAGCAAGAGGAAAAGAACTCTAGAATACCCTTTCATATCCCCAGGAGCAGGAGAGCACAAGAACGCTGTATTACACCTTATAATTGTCATGAAACTCAAAATGTCTGCATAGCCTGCAACAGGTTTTTTACCTCACAAAAAGTTCAAATCCCTTTAAAGCTGAAGACATTAATGAAGCTGTGAACCAGAAAACCACTTCTATTGATTTTTGTTTCACATCAGCTGTTGCTGTAAACATGCTTCTCATTCAAAAGACTTATTTTTAACCCATCCATCGCACCACCATCTGGATGTTATGGAGAGGAGAATGCGATAGGACATGGAATACAGCAAGGGAGAAAGCAGCAGACTGAGAAGAGCAAGAAAGGAGACAGGGAAAACTCACATGGTGGCTATATTCTTGCATTTTTCAGAGCAACAGGCATGTTAGCTTGTTAAAATAACATCATCCCTGCTTTAAGTTCCCCGGGGAAGATGGTAACTGCTGAGATTAGCCAGCGAGACATGGCAGCACCACCCGACACACACAGCACGGGAGCATGCAGCAACACCAAGTGTAACTTCTCACTGACCCGCAAAGTCCCAAGCCTCTGGAGGAGGGGGATAAGGAGGCATCCTGAATCCCCTACCAGCCACCAAAGGGTTAAGACAAGTTATAGGGTCCACTAGCCATATATCACCATAGCTGGAGAAGGTGTTGGGTAGGTAGATGGGAGGACAATCAATGTCTAGGGGAGAGATGAAGTAGCTCTGCCACCATAAGAGGCCCAGAGGACTGCACCATCTCTCCTTCCTGACAGACATAACATCATCCCCTGGTGCTTCCCATTGGGAACCTGGAGCAGGGCAAAAGATAGATGCTTATCATGGAGAAAGCTGGAGGTAATACGTCCAGCTGTGCTCCAGCGCTGTGCCCACCATGGCCTAGGACAGACCTCTCTGAGGGGCTGCTGCAAGACAGGACAACAATGAGTTGGAAACCAGCAGTATAGCAAACACAGAAGCCTGTAACTTGCTGAAAGGTTTTGATATCCCCTATGAACCCTGTACCTTTTGCACAGGATCTGCCCATGCTGTAAAACTGAGAAGGTGCAATGTATTTTTAGAACATAAGTGGTTTACACACCAGCAGTAATCTATATTGCCTAGGACAATTATCATGGGTTGGGTGGCCCCCGGGTTCCTCATCAGTTAAGCAACTTGTGTAATCAAGTCAGGATTTGAAATCTTTTTAAAATATCATATAAAAAAAACCCCACAAACACATAGCACAGATTTGAAGCACGTACATACACACGAAAAAGTCAACTTCAGCTTCTGTGTAACCCAGTAATTCATTGCCCAGCACTTCTACAAGGACAGCAAAGGTAGTATTTCTAAGCCTCTCCCTTTTTTATGATCATTATACAACAAGGTAATTAAGGTCAGCTGAGGTCATCGTTCTTTAAGTGAGTTCCCAGCCCTGACAACAGAAATCTGTGTCTGATCTTTGGTTCACAGAAAGGTTTTTAACCTCCTTTCCACCCACCACTACTGTTATGATACTCCTCTAATGTGTGTTGCCTGCTCGTTTTTCTTGACCTTTGGAGGCTGTAACATTGTTCCTTCACAAGGCTGAGCTCTGAGACTCCCAAGAAAGCAGACGTATGGCATGAGGGAGTTCAAATAATTTTGGATGAGTAATTAACTTCAAGACCAAAACACACCACTTGCAAGCTTAGACTGGGCTGTGTTTTTCCTGATACTTGACTGCTGAATTCCACTACCATAAAAGTTTTCTCAAAGGCCTGGACTAACTGACGCTGCAAAGCAAACATAACTGAAAAAAAGAGGGACAAAATACATCAAGGAGAACAACATGCTAACATTCTAGGGCAAGTCTAGTCAGGTATAGTGAATCACAGAGAGAGAAATCACAGCCGTGCTTGAAACCGCCATCACGGACTTTCCTTTACAAGCATCCGGGTAGCAATATCAACAGATGGGGAATTTTAGGTTTCGGCTACGAGGATGACTAATGTCAATAAATCAGTGCAGTAAAGTAGGTCACAGAGATACCACCTTACCCGCTGCTCCCTGAGTCACAACAGGCTTGCTCTCTTTTTCCTTTGATTTCACGTGTTAGTTTGGCACTTCCAAATATTTCAAATAACTCTCCAACATTCTACATGAAGTCTATTTCTCCAGTGTGTTCATTTTAGTCAGCAGATTCAGGTGCACAACAAACCATTCCTGGTTTTACACTGATAAGCAGAAGAGCCTTAATTAAAACGCCAATTCAAATGGTAGCAAAATTACAGGGACAATTTTCCCTGAGCAATGGGCATTCACAGCTGAAGGTAATGATTAAATTTCTGCAAAAAATGTTCTTTATTTTGAACTACTACCAGTCAGCAAAGTACTTGGAATGCATAAATTAGGCTCCCCCAGAAAATAATATTCTGGACAAATAGTTATTCTAGTGGCAACTGGAATTTTGAGTGGATGTGTTCCTTCCCCATTTTGTGGAAGTTTAATAAAAATGCCAGCACAGATAATAGGCCATAAATAGAACTTAGATTTTTCTACTTCGCATTGCCTTGCCTAATACAAACTATTTGTGTCAAAATAGGATCTTACCTCATTTTGAGCAGGCATTTAAATAACCTACCAAGTAGTAACGATGCAGAAGAAATGCTGATATAGACTGTAAATTAAGAGCTGTTTATTACTTTGTACCCGTGTGCTTGTTTACAATACTTCTGTAATCCTAGTTGGTCTTCAACCACTGCAGTTATTAATCCAGGACATCGTAGTGCAATGACCAACTGAATGAACAACTTCTGACACTTTAGCTGTGTTTCTACTCAAGAAGTGCATTACAAAGGCTGTCCTGCAACCCATATGAATGCTGCTGGACTGCAGCAGACCTAGTGCCAGTCACACCTCCCAGAGTATTTTGTAGCAATCCCAGGCCACAGCAGCCCACATACACGATGCCCGAGGTCCGTCCTGAGCGTAGCTGAAACTCAGTGCACCAGCCCATCAACTGCTAACCCTGACAGGGTCCCCTGTTCTGCTGCTCATGCTCCAGGTAGACCTTCTCCCCCTGCTGCAGGTACCATCACGCTCGCCAGATATTGCTGTTACCCATCAGCAGCACAAATTCATCTTGAAAGAGAGAGCACAGACTAGAACTTGGGCCCTCATCCATGCACAGTGTTGGGTTTTTATTTTGGGTATCTTTCCAGTTCACCAACCGAATTTTTTAACTTGTGACCATATTATTGTAGCTTCTTGTATCGTGAATTAAAATAATGCTAAGGATAAAAAATGTCACATTTCACTCAATGCAGACATAAAAAATCTGCGTTGGCACTCACTGATTGAAAATATACAAATGAATAGGTAAACATTGAAACAAAATTTCTGAAGCCATCTAGGAATATGCCTAAACTGGGCAGTGCTGGTAGTGTGGAGAATTTGGCACTTAGATTTGCAGTCAGACATTAGGGACCATGTTGCCCTGGCCTTCACCATCAGTAGAACAGTTTATTGACTCAGAATTGCAGAAAGCTAACTTGAAAATGAACTTGATGGTAATCTACTAATTAAAACCAAACCACTATGGAGTGTAGCTACAGCTTCAGTACTATCGCCACCTACAGGTGTGTCCTTCTCTTCCTTCATTACCAAAAGTAGCGTAGGAAACGTGCTGCCCTGGCACTACACTCCGGTAAATTCAATCGTAGCCATGTAATTCACTGAAGATGTAACACCATCAGCTCTCTGGGTATAAACTACAACTTCACATTTACTGTAAGTCAGTGAACTGGTACTCACTTGAAAAAAATCAGTGGCAGAAAGGCTAAAAATATAAATTCTGTTTAGTTAAGAGGAAAAAAAAAGACTTGATGCATATGATCAGACGCTATCTTGGCAGTTAAATAGCTTCTGTAGATGGTGAAAACCTGTAGAAGACATGCTTAATGGCACACCCCCAGCACTGGAGCGTGCCGGCGTTCAGGCTAATCTCAGGCAGCAAAAACCCTTACAGCCAAAACAAGCTTGGGTCTCTGCTGAACAAGGAATTAGCAGCTTTGGTAACCCCAAGCTGCAGCTGAGAACACAAAGTGCACAGCAAGGATGTGGTTCTCCGTCTTTGCTGCCTTGTCTAAGAGGGGGGGCAATGGCTCTCATCTGTATAAAGTTGCTTATGCACTGCAGAGTACCTTTACCTTCTGAGCAATCTCTCTAAACTTAGGTTTTTCTCTTCTTTTGGAAAAATAGATTTATCTTTTTTAAAAGATAGTTAAATCATAATTCATAGTGGTGACTATAATACTTGTTGCTCAGACTGATCACAGCCCATCCATAAGCCCATAGCAAAGGTTTCCAAATGAAGCACTTAAGCTTATGGGAATTCCTAGTTCAGGTACCCGCACTGTAATTTCCAGATACGCTCAAGTATCTGCAAATACCACTGGAAAATATCAGAAGCTGTGAGTGATAGCCATTTTGAGAAAAGCTGAAGAAACCAAAATGTTAGCAGAACAGTATAGTCAGAAAAATTAAACTGCCTTTGGCACATTCTGGTCTCACCATTAAGCACAGCACTGAAAAGTATTGAGAGCACGGAGACACCAGGCACGTGAGGATGGGCATGGGACCTGGTACACAAGGTCCTGGAAAACTAAAGAATATAACCAGTCTTTTTTGAGAAAGCCACTTTAAAAAATGTTTTCTATCTCAAACCAAGATCTGATTTCAACAGCGCTTCTCAGTTTTACACACATGGACGGGTGCAAGTACTGACAGAGAGATGAGTGTTGCTGTCTGGAAAGGTGAGCAGCCAGTACAGCCACAGATTCATCTTCTCTATTGCTGCCCCACACTGTATTAATATTCCATATATTCACAACATTACCAGCAGAGCTAAATCACTGTGACTAACGCTTCAGCTATAACTGAGGCTTGTAATTATTCCCGAGTCAGAAAGACACAATACAAAGACACTCTGAAAACAAAATTATTTAGCATATGCATGTATACAGAATACAAATGATGTTGGTGTGTCTTGGTCTTCATATTAATGAGTCATTTCAATCCAAATGCAGATATTTCTTTTGGCATGCCTTTTGTCATGTTTATGTGCATAACAACTTATAAATTGATAAATGAAATGCAACCACCACTTAAATACTACATGCCAGACAAACCCAACTGATGTGAAGCAATAAGGTACAAAATAGGTATGTATTTCCAAAACCTTATCTATTCAGGAGAAGTGTGCTCACACTATAGAAATAGAAATTACAGAAATTTTTTGCTAGAGGTACCCGTTTTTCTTCTACTTTTAAGGTAAATGGCCAAATTGGAGCTTCATCAGTCTCAGGCCCTTTTGCTAGATTTCAAAGAGGTAGTGAAAAAACTATTTCCTTTTCTTTGTTTTCTCACACTTCCACTCGACAACATTTTGAGTTCTGACAACAAAATGAGTTCTAGCTATGTCTCATCTTTGCATAGATTCTTCCCACAGCAAAACAAAACAAAAAAAAACCAGGAACACAGGCTGCTTTTCAACAGTAGAATTAGATGGGAAAAAAACAACAGGAAAAAATTATATATGCAAACATCATCCTTGAAACAATTACCTCTGGTTTTGTAATGAACTACATTTCAACCTGATGATATCTAATTAATCACAAATTTCAGCAGAGTGGTCAGGAAATGTCTCTGGGCACAGAACATCCAGCATTTGAACGGACACGAGCAGCATGAAAAGCACCCATCTGACATCAGAAGATGCTCACAAGCCACCAGGAATCTCAGAGCTGGGCTGGTACCCCAGCTAACGGCAGGGCAGCATTAGAGCCAAAACAGGCATTTGCCATTTTCTCCCTGGAAAATAACACTTGTTTGAAAAATGACACTGTAGCTTTCTGACCTAGTGTGATGGCACTGACCAAGAAATCTGCTGCATGTTAGAAGAGACACAGCTCACAACCTCTGCCCAAGATGAGAGCAATGGAGAACACATGGCTGGCAGGAGTGAGGGATGGGGGAAAGCAGGGCTGGGAGCTGGTGGCTGCTACGCTGACAATGTCACCAGTCTGGTAGCTCAAAGAAGTTGGCACAGAGAGTCAGGAAAGGCCCGGTGTTTCAAAAACAAGTGAAAAAGACCTTTTGAAATGCCCTCTTACAGGCTAAGGAAGAAGCTGGGACTTGTATCCAAGTGACTGGGAGCCTTAAAGCTTTCCCACACAGGATCTGACAAAGGTTAGTTTTGGCTTTGATATTAATATGAGAAACATATGAGAAACAACCAATGTATCTTCACATGCTGAATAATCCAAGCAAATAAACCCACATTCTTCAAGCAAGAATATCTCCAAGAGTGTTTAGAGGTTTGTGGTAGTACAGTGACTCCTTTTATTCGTGTATGCTTAGGAGATTTGCATGGTTTATTTGAAGGGAAAGAACAATGGTTTTTTTTACAAAGAACTAACATGTTCTCAAGTGCACTGGAAGAACTCTGATTTTACTTAACTAAGTGAAAGTCTTGACTCTGACTTAAGTTACACTTTCACTCATCTTCCCTGGTACTCTAATAGGGATGTTTCTTATCTTTTATGCAGATAAAATCTTACCAATGTGGTCTGGGTCAACATCAAAGGAAAGTAGAAGTGCTGTTAAATTTTATACTTAAATATAACACAGTTTCACTTCCTTGTTTGTACATAAATATAAAGCATTTAACCTTTAAAATAAAGCCCTTTAAATTCTAAATATGAACTAGAAACAGTACATTGTACATTCACTAGGACCATGCTCTGGTTTTTGATTGAGAATGTTTTTTACAGACACTGTCTGAGTTGTATGGATTTTTAAATGGAATTACAGTATTTTAGGTAAAACACTGAAAAGTCTGAGTGATTCAGCAGCTTCAGTCCTACCATCAAAATAACTTAAGGGTTAGATTCTTAAAACTGCTCAAACACAAAACTCTCTCAGAGCTGATCTGTTTAATTCATTGGGAATTAAAGCTCTTTAAATCTCTGACTCATTAGTTGATATAGATGAGCTTAGGAAAGCTTAGAAGAATTTTCTGTCCCAACAATCTGCCCATTTTAGATGTCTCCCTCCCTCCTTGCAGAACAAGCTCAGCTTCTGGTGAAGTAGATGCTGTACCACTCTGGCATATTAACGTAAACTGGCATCAATTCTGGTCTTTCCTAGTGCATCCAGCTACGATTTAAGCAGCTCTGCAACTGCTTTATGATTAGCCAAGCAATCCCAGCAGCAGGGGCACAAATCTCTGAAAAGAAGCAGAGTGAGAAGCTGGGGGCCAGAATTACTGCAGTGAGACTTAACATAAGCTGTCCCTATCTGTGAGCCAAAATCTTTGAGCACTCAAATGGGAACCTGAGTTCAATTGCAATTAACAGACTCTTCCTAGTATCTATGTCTTTTTTTTTTAAAGATGAGAATTAAGAACAGCTGTAAAAGAAAAACTAATAAAAAAAAATCTGTATCTTGTTGGCAAATGCAGACATGACCTGTAATTTAAATTCACCGTTGGTTGTTTTACAGCAGGTCATTATTCTCATTAATTGCTAAGCTGCTGGCAGATTCCTTGACATTTTGGATAAAAGATCAATCTGGATTTAATAAAGTAATGAAGAGGAAAGAGGTTAGACCTCTTTTTCTTAAAAGTCTGCCAAATGAACGGCATTGTGCAGACTGACATCATGATAGGCAGTAGCTTGTTGATACAGTAGTCCATTTTTTAATCAGGGTGACATAATACAGCTATTGTTTGGCATGACACATAATTACATAATATACATGTGGCCAAATTTCACTACAAATCCAACACTGTCCTTGTTAGAAGTCCCAAGTGGGCAAGGCAGGCAGGAGGGGGTGAGAGGATTTACGGAGGCATGTTTTCACCCATGGAAGTTCTTTTCCTGGATTTACATATACATCTATCAGGACTAACTACAATACCAGGATATTTATGTTCAGGGGGTTCTAGCCTTCCATTCACCATCATTCAGAACTACTAAGAAAATTGACTATCATCATAGCTAAACAGGTTTTGAACTCTTTGCTTTCTCTCTCATTCTGACACACTTGCACCATTCCTAATTCCACATTAATACAAACTTCACACTACTAAATAAATTAGACATTTAGCTTCAGGCACATCTCATCGATTCCTTTGGTTTTTTTCCTGGCCCATCCCCAATTCCAACGGAACGGAAAGCGTGCTCCTTTCTGTAGCTTGGAGCACAAGACCTCACTTGGCTGGGGTTAACACCACGTCCTCTACCTTTGCTTTGCTGGCCCTGAAGGAGCAGGTACTCATTTCCAGCCGGGCTCAGAGGGAACTGCCTTTGACACAAGAACAGAGCATGGGGCTCAGACACACGCCTCCAGCTCCGCAATGAGACACGCCAACGGGGGCGCTGACTAAGTGCAATTAGCTTTTTCAAGCAAGGATTATTTTTTTTATAGGTAATTTATCTCAGAGAAATTAAAACAAACCTTGTTGACTCTAAAACATACATCCTATGGCAGAAACATCAGACACTCGGGCTGAACTGGAAAAAAACCCAAAACTGGCAGAAGGATGAAAGAAGTTATGACACCCTGCTCTGTGCCGGGTTTTGACAGGAAAAGTTGGGGCAAGGGTTGTGCGGGTGTTTCAACTGACTGGAGGATGCTGTTAACTCAGTGTAAAGCCCAATAAGAGTAAGTAGAAAGGTTGATTTCAAAGAGCTTTAGGTCAAGCCTCTCTTCTCTTGCTTAGAAGGCCACAACACCTGGAAGGGTATAAATGAGAATACACCATCCACCTGGAGTAGGAATTGAGCTTGCAGAGATGGGATTTCAGCACAGCTTATCAAATTCAGAAATGTGCAAGGAGGAGAAAATAGGAAACCACCGGAAACTGCTTCCAAGATAATGTGCTCCCACTGTGGTCCCCCAAAAAGTGAACTTTTACTGAACTAAGTAACTGGATTCCCCCAGACCACAGAAGTATTGTCAATCATATGTTGCCATGTGTCACTGACTTCTTCTTAAAAATGAAATTCAAAAGTAAACACAGTAGATCCGTAGTTTCTAAAGCCTAATGGCGTTCACACCAGAGTGTATTGAATATTTTAAAATCTGGGAACTAAAAAGGATTTTGTGAAAATGACTTCTAAAATTGTACATTTGAAGGTAGCAGCAAGATGCATTAGGAGGTAGTAAGGCATGAAATTAACTCATAAAGGAAATAACTTTTGTGAAACATGGTAATAAATGTCACAGTGAAATTACAGACAATGGTCAGTGGTTTTTGTGCTGTTTTCCACAGCCTCCTCTGACACTTGTTCTGAGTAAATGAATAACAAACTTGTCTCCAGCCAGTGAAACCAAGAAGAAAGAAAATCCTGTGTTATCCCAGTTTGCTGTATCTTAGTGTGTGCAGAGATGAAGCATGTGCCTTTTTGGGGTATACATGAACTGACAAAGCAGGTACCATCTTTGGAGAAAGGCTCCCTGCAGCTTTGTGATACCCACAACAGGTGAACTACTGTCCCCACAGTCAGCCTAGCACGTCCCTTTTCTACCAGTCCAATATCAGCGCGGCTTATTACCGATTTTTCAACCTACACCCCTACTTACTGAGTAAGGCTTTCACCCCTCAAATGCTTGAAGTGGGAGAATTGCTCCATTAAACAAAATGGGGATTTAATGTGTTAAATATTTGCAGAGGTGTTCAGGATGAAGGCTAGAAATGTCTGAGCGACTGACACAGATGAAATTGAACTCAAGGCGCTGTTAAGAACTAATAAGTGGATCAGATGAGAGAAAATGGCAAAGTTATGGCTGGAAAATTTTTTTCTCTCTGCACAGGTTAGAATAAAACCTTGATTTGGTTTCATTTGGGACAGTGGATTTTTAATGGCTGGAAGTACAGTTAAATAATGCTAATTATCCATTTACAAGCACTCTACAACCGCAAAGAGCTCTTCAACAGTCAGACACAGTGAGTTATTCTACACAATATCCTTGTGTCATATGCATTAGGCTCACTTTTTAGCAATGGAAATTGAGGTCTTCAGACGAGATAACCCAAATTACAGACAATTATCTTATTTGCAGATGGCTCACCAATAGGAACATGATGAGTCAATGATAAAAGCGAGCTGCAAGTTTTTGAGTCTCTGACTTGGGTTCTTGTCTGGTAAAAAATCCCTCCCGGGGATTAGGAGAGGCAGAAATAAATAGACCAATACATTTTAGTTGATTTGCAGAAGGCTGGAGACTTACCACAAGTCTCCAAAGCAGTTTTTTGCAAACAGTGCACTCAAAGCTCCTTGTTCATATGTGTCCAAACTCCCATATAAACAACTTTCTGAACCTTAACGACCACAAAAAAAATATGCCAATATTGATGGAAATCTGTGGGGAACTGAAAAATTACCTCAACCAGTCCTACCTCAATCCACTCTCCAGAAGCAGTCAGATGGCTGCCACCAGGGATCCTGCAGCACCTAAACTTGCCTTCAGCCTCTTCCAGATCATTTCCTCAACAATCTCAAACCCACGGGTCTACTTGCCATCTCCCACTACTTTTGTGCCATATGTCTGGGGGTTGCCAGTACAAGAAAAAGACTTGCCACCTGAGTTACCCAGTGAAGGAAGCCTCTGAGGCGTCTCTAAAGCACCGATCACCACAGCACACTTAGACATAAGTTATCCTAGCCATAAGTGGAATCAGCATGTCCAAAATGTCTGTTCTCACCAGCTTACCATTTGCCTGGGTTCTTTACATTAGGTGTGGGGAGGGCATTTATTTGATGAAGACCATAGATAAGCATCTGCTGTTTTAGCAAAACAACCAGCCTCAAAGAGGGCTGGCTTGCACTCCACATGAGTAAATCAAACACACAAGGAGAAATTACTAATTATTATCCCAATTTTCAAGAAAAAGTAACAGTTACACAAATGTCATTGGCTATACCTAATTTTGAGTAAAACAGAGAATAGAGATTTTGCTAACTAAAGCTCAGAAAAGTCAAAGACTTGGCTTACAAGTGCATTGGGAAATGCACTAGTTCATTCAAGACAGTTTGACTTTTCTAAAAATAATCCAGGAAAGAACATTTCTGGGATCCTCAACACTTCCACAAAAGTTCGGTCCTATTCTCCTTACCAGCCTTGGTAGGCAGTGACTAAGATAGACTGAGGAATGAGAACAGAGATAACTTTGCCAACCACTTCCAGAACAATCCATGTGAGTTATAACATCAAAAATAAGCAGTTACCTGTAGGAGGTTTGGTATGGGCTTCCTGGTTATACCTAAAGATACCCCACTTTGAGAAAAAAGCTGGTTTTCTTCAACCTGTTAGACCTCCCGTTGTTTTGTCCAATTCTCCCATTTCCCCTCTGAATTTCTTTAGTCTTCTGAAATCAGATTATCTTCTCTAAGGATTCAGACTGGGTACAGTAAGGAGTACAAGACAATTTCCCACTTAAAATTTCCTCTGAGCATATACTAAATACCATACCTACTGCAAATCACAGCACAGGTCCAGATCTTCTCAGTTCCTCAGTAATATTAAAGCTCTCATTGCACTACCCCTCTAGCAGCTTTAAAAAAGAAGAAAAAAAAAGGCAATTTCTTGCACATCTGAGCAGGCACATCTGCCAGAACAGAAGCAGGAGAAGACACCGACCCACCTCTTCCTCTCAAGCCCTCTTTGCGTGCTCGGTGTGGTTTGTGCCTCCTCTCTGTGACATCCTTCCCTTTAGCCAACCCACTTCCATCAGCACCAGGCAGTAGCTGGCTGTTAGCACGCAGAGCACCAATGGACAGTCGTAGGAACAGCGTATACACAGCACACAAGGGAGAGAGCTGGGAGAAGTGAATGTGTCATCGGGGGTGGGGAAACCAAGCTTTCTGTACAGTCAACACATCTTGCTCTAAATGCTCATTTCTCAACTTCCACCAGTTCCAGAGCAAAGCTTGTGGGCTCCACATGCCCGAACAGACCAAACAGCACATGTTCATCGTAACCAAAATTCTTAAACTACCAGGTACTCGGTTGTTGGGGTTTTGCTTTTTAAGGCACGTCACCAAGTCTTAGTTTGGCTGATGGAAAAAGAGCATATTTGCGTTCTACATGCAAAGCTGACATTTTTCACTTGCACACATCCAAAAAAAGGAAGCGAGACTGTAATACAAATACTGAAAGGAAAAGCTTTTATTGCATACTTGCTCTTTTGGTCACTGCCTTCACATTTCCCACAGGACAGGAGCACACCGCACAACATTAGACTACAGAGGAGCCATTCAGCAGTGAGTCAGGCTCAGTAACTCATAAAGTAATACTCTCTGGATCCTCAAGGACTGAATCTAGACTGCAGTTTATCACCAAAGGCTGTAGCAGAGTTCTTGCACATAATTACATTGCTGAATTTCCAACATAGGCCACTCTTCATCCTTAGTCTAATGGGTTTTCAGCACAACACAAGCAAGTCCCAAAATGTATATCATTCAGATGATGCAGAGATCTTCCTTGGGATAAAATAATCAGATTTTAAAAATCAGAGAAGTACATTCACAACTTATTTAAATCATGTTAGGAAATACCAATTTCAAATGTGATGCAAACACGGAAGTTCAGAAAGATAACAACTATCTATTTCTGTGAAATGCAGGAGTAATTTATCTCTTGACATTTTCTCTAGTCATTCTCCAATTTAGCCATTGTGTAAGAATTATATAAGATTAAAAGCACACATTTGTTTTTAATTCCTTACTGGAAGCAGCTAAAAAATCTTGAGGGGGTCAGAATGTGTAACTGCAAACCACTACTGCTTATTTCAGGATTTATTCTTATGCCGTGGTAGCTCAGACTGCGGTCACTCAGACAAGCAGTTGAAAATCATCTCTGAATGCCATCAGGAGCTCTGTCTTGTAAACACTTTTGCGAACATGGTACAGTTCTCTGTGAAGAGCAAGTAAATCCCCACACTCATGACCTGAGAAAAAATCAGATATTAACTTTCGTCTCTTTTCCTCAAGGGCAGATAAATACTCCACCACTGTCACAGACGAAGGTTAGGTCAGACCATGACCTTCCCTACACCAAGAGTGAGGATTATGGCACATAACTCAGAAGAAGTATGTGAAGACCAGCTGTCCCCATGGCACAGCTGCACAGGGGCCAAGTAATATATTTTTGACAGGGATTCAGTACAGTTGAGAAGGAGGTAGTTTCCTCAAGTCCCCATCCATACACAGCTAGCCAACAAAAAGGATATGGGTAAGGAGCAGCTGGGATGCCACACAATCCTTCCAAGGGGACCATATTTGTGGTGCGTGTCTCCCTAGTGTCATTTACTTGTCAGTCACTACTGGCTTGTGTCCTCTTGGATTCTTGGGTCAGGAAACGTTGATCCCTTGACATCTCTGGGAGAGATGTGCAAGCCCTCCTGCAGGTTCTCATGCAGCACCAAGGGTTATGATTTTATCCAAATCTCCTGACATTTAGAGTTTCTCAAAGCTCCCAGTCCCAGAATGATGAACTGAGAGTCTCAGCTTTCATTTTTTTAATAGTGTAAATTTGTGATTACAAAGAAAAGCTTAAAATCTGTCAAGAGTGTCACCTGACGACTCATAAAACAGATGGCAAAGAGAAAAAAGTCACTCTTTACTTATTACTTTTACACTGTTCATCTTATTACTTTGGAAGGTCTGAGCCACAGCTGCGAAGTACAAAAGTTGGCAGAGGGGATGTAACACATCTAAACGCTGCCTCAAAGAAGTTGTACATCCTGCCCCCAAGCTTTGATGTAGCTAAAAAAATTAATGAATATTGTGGAGTGTCTTGGCAGTAACAACTCACTGAAGGCACAGACTCCAACTAAGCCAGGAACTGGACTCCATCTGCAGCAACCCAGAGACACCATCGCCTCAGCACTCGCTGCAAACGAACAACAGATGATGCCTTTCAAAAGCAAACCTACTTGATTGCTTTCATATTTTCTGACTCTGATTCTGTGAAAAATAAATCACTGAAGCTGATGAAAACTGAGCAATTGGCAAGGCCAAGCCCTAAGAGTCAATTAGTCCCCGACATTATTGCAACTGCTTGTATGGTTCCCCAGCACTTCCTTGCCTCCAGCAATTGGGTAGTAACAACTTGTGTAAAAATGTAGTTAGAAGAGTCATTAGTAACAGTCCAAGTTAATTGTGGCATTAGTACAGCTCAATATTAAGCTTCTAATTAAGAGATGCCAAATCTAACTAGGTCTTTGAAATATCTTTATATAACATGCATGTGTTTGGGGTATGAATTAGAGACACATTGTTCCGGTTTTGTTGCTCTTCAGTTGTTACACAAACTGCCTCATTTCAGGCTATTTAAACCGTGATGGCTTGTTTTAATAACACCAAAAAAGACACTAGAAAACACCTTTATCAAAGATGGAAACAGTTTCTTGCATATTTAGGAAAATAACTTATTGAAGACATTGCAAGCCACGGTTCTATTATGAAATAAGACTGAAGGGATTCACCCACAAGATGCACCTGTCTGGGAAACAGCGTCAATCTCTTCCGCTCCATCTGGGGGTAGTGGGCAGAAAGGGAAATACACAGTGGGCCCCAGTTCATTTAACCCAAAGTTAACCAAAATGTCATTCATAACCCCCAGTGAGTACTCTTCAATTTCCAACGAGCACCCACTTCACAAATCTCCAGTTTTAACTGGTGACACTCAACCTTTCTAATCAAACTGCAAGTCTGACAGATGCACCTACTTCTCATGTTTCCAGAGTAGTGCCTCCATGACAGTGATGAGAAACTGATAAAATGCCTCAATTTTTTATCAACTGAGAAAATTCATTTATCATTCATGCAAATTGCATATAAAACATGCAAATTCATGCATATTTTATCAAGGCATAGCTGGTTTCAACTTGCTGTAAACGGGACACTAGACCAGCATGAAAGACTGGGTCAGTATGTTAACAAACACTATCTGCAGAAAAAGAGTGCAGTTTCAGTTGGTCCAGAAAAAGTTGCAAGGCAGCCAAAAGTCACTGAAATGTTCTGGTTTAAATTAATAAGTCAGGTATTCGTAAGTGTATTGATTATTGTATTTACATCTGGAAGAGTTTAATCTTCCAGCTAAAATCAGAAGAAATTTCCACAAAACCGTGATATCATGATACCATGTCCCCTTATGGGCAAGTAATTAGTTTGTCTCATAAAAGGATTAAAAGAGAATCCAGAAAATCCCAAATTCACAGAAACCTAAAACAAAAATAAATGTGAAGGAGCTGAAGAGACACAGAGCTGCCTGGGGCACAAGCTAGCTAAACAGTCCTTGACAAGATGTTTGTTGGCAGAGATGAATGTATGCATCCTTCCTTCCCCCGAAACCAAGGAAAGGCCAAAGGCTGTTGAACCTTGAACGGTGAAGCTCTGCAGAGCGTGGCTTTGGTCAGAAACGCGTGCGAGTGACAGCTCAGCGTGAGAAGCCCGGAGAGGTGGCTTGCATCAGAAGAAACCTCGAGCATGGCTGAACAAGTGCAGCAGGAGGTGACTGAAGCAGCTTTCAGAGCAAGCCTCAGGGAGTTAACCACTGTCACGAGTGTCGGGGATGTGAGTGAGGACACTGCCTTGGGTTACTGGCTGACTCCTCTGGCATTCAAGGAAGTGGGATTTTGATGCAATACTGTTTGTTTACAAGCCATGTGCAAAAATACCTGATTCCACTACATTTGGGTTTTTTTTTCCCCTCCCATCTCTGGACTAGCTGATGTGCACAACCTTTACAGTGTGGCCAGCCTCACCTCTTGTAGAGGTGTCTCCTGCACCAGCATGTTTCAACACGCTGCTGTCACCCGTTGACATCTGTGCAAACAGAGACCTGATGGATGGGTGAAATGAAGTTTACAGCCTTTTATGTTTAGCTGTCGAATGGTCTGGATGAGATCAAGCACCTTAAAATCCTGTTAGGCTCACTTGGGTGATGTGAAATGTCAACGCTGGGCTGAGAACACCTAACTCACAGGGAGCCAGTAATGCAGCAAACACGAGCCAGCAAAAAAATGCTCTCCAGAGGCTGGGGGACTTCCCACTGAATAAAAGGCAGCCAAGATATATCCACTCAGCCTGAGACACATCCCACTGTCATCTGATGCAATTATATTCCAAAAATACAGAACTCCCAATGTTTCCATGCTGCCCAATTTGATATTCGGTCTACTTGCTATGCATGGTTAATTCCCAAATCTGTTTATTCCTTGCTTTCCTGCAGGGGTTTTTTCTGTCCTAAAGACATTTCCCCTCCCTTCACAGACATCTCTTAGATATCTTCTACCTGTCCTGACTCCCTAGCGATCAGCTGCCACCTCAAGTTTGCCCAGATGGTCAGGACCTAACCTGCAGGGTTAGGAAATGGTCTCAGACAGGGGAACAAGCAGGACTCATGGACCCCAACAATTCTGCATGAGAACAACCCAGGAACAATAGTATAGAATACAAATTAAAAGTTGGAATCAATGTTAGAACATACATCTTCACAACTGGAGGGGGGAAGGGAGGCAGACAGAAAAGAGAAAAAAGGTTGGTTTTTGTGGAGACAAGTTATGAAGTACCTTCTAGGCTGCACTTTATTATACTTTCCTCTGATGCACTTAGCTGTGATTACAACTAGGGTTGATGAACTACCAGTGTAATCCAAATGGGTAACTCCTATTTGCTTTTAAGTAGTCTGCTTCTGCTTCCTTTCATAAATAATGAAACTGAAAAGAAAAAACCCCAAGCAAACCAACAGAAATACCTGCAGAGAGCACCGCTGCTACTTCTTGACATACTGTGGGTGCCTCAGACTGTAATTCAACTCTTTTAAAACAGAACAACCAGCCTAAGAAATCATCATCACGTCACCTCTCCCAAGAGTGTTGACCTGGCAAAGTACAAAGGCAAAAGTTTTCTGCTCACTGGAAAGCACATGTAACCACAAGACAGAGCCACCACACTGCCAGTCATTTGTATTCTCCATTTCTGCCATTGTAAGGACTTCAGAAATATCAAATTAGGGAAGAATTAAGCATTTTAAAATAGCTGTTCAGCATAAGTGAGGATATATTCATGTAAAGAGGTTTCACATAGCTAAGAATTAATAAATACTCCAAGTCCAAAACACTGCAAAAGCTGTGTTCAGTGGCATAGTTCTGCTTCTGCCAAGTTCAGCTAAGACAAAGAACATTCACTCTGTTTCTGTACAGAAAGTCCTGTTACTTCCCATCACGTCACCATGTCCAGTCAGTCAAAACAAACCTACTAAAAGTAACAAGTGTTAACGAGGCATTTTTCTAACCTAGCAATCAGCATGTTATTGAAGCCAGAAGATTTGCATGGATGATGAGCAGACTCACTGATGGACACCGTATCTGGGCCCCACCATAGACTGTCCTGCTCTGGCTGCTGCGAGCAGACTGCGCAGCACGTCCAGCCACTTGGGCCCCTTGAAAAATTCATCAAATGTGCTTGAGCACTTTTACATTTAATCAGTGGCAATGTGGCCTGAGACAGGCTTTCTCTCTCACCACCCAGACCCCAGTCCACTTAGGGTTAACATCAGTATTTTAAAATATTTTCTTCTTTCTTACTTGAGTAAGAAAGCAAAGGACAGTACAATGCGATTGAAGGAAGATGCTGTGTTTAAGTGTTGTACCTTGCTTGTACATAGTACAGCAACTCAGAAGCAACTCAGAACATCATCCACTGCAAATATCTGTAATGTTGAAGTAAGAGCAAATGATAGCAAATGACTACAAATAAAATGAATACTGTAAATAAGCACATGCTGATTCTTTGCCATTACCTAGCAGTCTAACTGAGGCCTTCAGTGGCCCATGGGTGCAACCACTGCCTCAGGGTAAATGGGGCAGGCATATTCAGGGTATTTTTCACAAGCCTTTTCTATCTGCACTAAGAATGAGCCAGCTCACTCTCTGTCTTTAAGTCTTGATGTGATACTGACAAACTTGCCCAGCTGCCTGTTAGCCAAAAGCAATAGGAAGAAGATGTGTAACACACCTCTTAATGAAGAGATCAAAAAGAAATGGAAACCCATTTAGAGAGAACTCATGCACATATATCACACACCACTGTAAGGGAAGGGAAAAAATATCCCAGTTCACTCCTCAGGATCTCCTTCACAGATTAGTAGAGAGGCTGCTTGCAAGAGTCCCATCCGTTTCTTATGCTCCACAGGAACGTCAATAACCCCTCAGGAGGGACTGCATGAAAGGCAGATAGACACACTGGAAACAACATATGGATAATTGATCTTTGTGCATCATTAGGAAAGAGTATGAGTCAACACAACTAGCAATACAAGTCTATCACAACCTGGCAGCTAGACAGATGGGCTCCTAGTGAGGAAATTAGAAGCAGCTGGAATTGCCTCCCTGCACCGTATTAATCCCCAAGCTGTATTTTGTCATGGAACAAAGGTTGACTGATTGACAGTGCCCAGTATTCAGTTCTGGAGCCTGGAGCATCCCAATGGGATTCAACAGCCTTCCATTTCCTAGGACACTCCAGATGACTCTCATTCTCCCCATATATCGCACCTTCCTGTGGGTTTCCAATGGTCAAGAAAGCCAAGAACTCAAAACGCAAGATCTGGCATAAAATTACTTGGACTCTTCAACACAGAGCCATGGCAGGAATGGGACAGGAGGGGTGTCTGCCCTATGCACCTTCTAGGGAGAATAGGGGGAAGCGGAAAAAAAGGAGAGGCTGGGTGAACCAAGTGTGTGGCAGCCTGCCGAGAATGAAGCTGAGGAAGCCAAAAGCTGCAGCAGAGGACATGGGGCAGTGAGAGGAAGGTGGGGATGCACATGCGGTGCCCATGATGTCCTCCCAGTCCTCCTGCCCTTCCAAATCCACACATGCAAGGAGGGGCAGGGGAAGAAAGGCATTAACTGACAGGCCCAACCAGCTACAATTCAAGTTGGGGATGAGATAAAGGAAAGCCCTGATGGCTGGCCAGGGTACATGATTTCTTTCCAGAAGCTTGGAAAGAAGCTGCTAGATTCAGTTCACGTAACACAAGTGGGTTGTGCAGTGGGGCAAAATGAAGAGTTATATTCATCACTGAGAAAGCTCACTGAGGCCTAGAAATTTTACATGTATGCATTTAGAGATGAAATGCTAAAAATAACTGATGATCTTCAGCGGTGTTTCCTGGCAAGGTTAATAAAGATCTATCTGTTTCCCCAAAGAGAAGAGATATTTCCAGAACTAAAAAAAAAAAGCCCCTACACTTTACACTTCATTTTAGTGAGTAGCCTAATTTTCTAGAAGGATTTCTCTTCTGCTTTCCTGTGGAGGGCAGAGAAATCAGAGAGAAGAAGAAGGGTCTGAGAAATCCTTCTCAGGATTTCTCAGGTAAGGGACTGTCCCTGCAGTCCCTTACCCAAGCGAGGCAGTTTTTCATTCCGGTGAACACCACCGTTAGCATTTCATGTCTTTGCCTGAGTGTCCACAGGATAGTTTTATCTGTGCTATTAATTTCTCGCATTTACCTACGGAGGAGGCTCATTTTCACAGCCAAAGAAATGAGGCCACAATTGCTGTAGCTGGAGGTGCTCAGGAGTGTCACAACATTCAGCCACTCCAGTCATGAGGCCGCCTCTCTTCCGACAGCTGGATACAGAGCCTCTGTGAAAGGGCTGAAACATCCTCTCTCCATCCACAGAACTGACTCGTGTCTTTTACAGGGCAGGCTGCTGGCAGCCCTCTAGACAGTGGGGTCATGGGCTTGGACCCACAGCTTGCCACATGCTGTCTGTTCATGGTATGCAGCAGTTTCAGCCCTGGCCAGCCATATCGCAGGATTATTTCCAGAACTTTGAAATATAAGTAAGGCTTAAAATGCCACTATATAGAAATGCAGAATGCTTTGTAACTATGACTAAATTTCCTTCTGAAGCACAGCGTAAATTACTAGAGCAGTGTCTGAAATTACTGAAATCTGAAAATGCACACGTTTTCATAAACGTACACAGGGACACATCTTTAAACACATTCATGAATTAAGCTTTATAACACTCCTTAGATTTAAGCAGTAATTAGCCAGCCAGTATAGGTAAAACAATGACAGATTCCACAGAAAAAATTACATGCTCATTTGTTGTTGATACCTCTGAATGCCATCAAATTATAAAGAGTAAGTCATATCAATTGCAACATCATAACCGATTAACTGCATGGTCTCACTCCTGGGATTTTTTCAAAATTAAAGCTTTCAAGTATTTTGCTTTCTATGGAAACTTCTCCCCAGATCAGGCTTTACTTTATGGCAAATTCCATTTTGTTTTCTGTCCCCATTTCTATCTTTCTTTGTGATGACTTTTTTAGTATGCATGGGCAGTGAACATCCACGTTGGAGGCAGCCTCCTGATTTCTGCTTTTCTAGTTCTGTGCTCTGATGCCTTGCTTTCTAATGTAAGTCATTTCTAGGATTCTCGAATCACAGATAGGGACTGCCTGCTTCTAATTTAGCTTTAATTACTTCTCATTCAGTCTCCACCTTTAAGTAGACCAGCCTGCTCTCTGGGATATTAAAGTCTTAAAAGTTTCTCCTGCGGGATCAAGGACTGCAACTTCAATAGTTGCATGGGGTTTTTTTCTTCACCAGGCTCAGGGGGTTTTTACATTTAGTACCTCTTGGACTTGGTTAAGAGGTGTAACAGAGAGCAAGCTCTCTTTAACGACACTGCTGAGAAAGGAAGAGAGAATAGAGTTTTACTTCTGAATAAAACCTAAGGGCATTCAAAGAACATCTCCAAAATATGAAGCTGCCACTTATTTACTAAAGCTGCACAATCTATGATTAATACTAACTGGGGTTCAAGGACACAACAGCCACTGGAGGGCTGACGTTTTACTATTCAAAGAGAAGATACAACTTGAGAGAGCTCAGACATTAGCTGTAGGGTTCAGACACAGCACATGTCCTAGCTTCTACCCAGGTTTTAATGAGATCAAGCTTCCTGCTATTAGTCCTCCATAAGGCATAAACTTGTCTCTTTTTAATAAAATGTTAACAGTATTCAGCTTCTTGACAAACAATTCACAGTTGGATGTTACCTACGTGACCTGTGAGCATGCTGAGTATCTGATTTTGCTGCAGATTAAGTGTAAATCCACTCAACTACCTGGCCCACAGCCAAGGCCCATACTTAGTATTTCAAGCCACCAGAAGGGAATATTGACCACAATTCCCCTCAGTCTGGGCCTGGCCTACAGTCTCCATTTAACGATACATTTATGTAAATACTAACTGGTGTCTACGTAAGTCAGCACTAATTGTTATAAAAAACGGTATTATTTTATAGTCAGTGGCCTGCTGATTCATGATGAGAGAAATAAGCTACGGAAAAAAAACAACCTGAAGAATGTAATATCTAAAAATAGCCAGCAGTTCAGACCAGCGCAGTAATAGCACCATAATATTGGTCTTAATTACAGGCCAACAATTGCAGACCTTAGAGCTAAGAGCAGATTTCTGAAACAAACCAGAACAAGATGTACTCATAAAGACAAAACACCGTGGAATGTTATCATGAAGATGGCTGCATCAGATCAGCCTCATACTGAGAGGCAAGGAGAACCTCTTAAACCATTAGTAAAGCTGCAGCATGTCATTATTTTTAATAGCTCTTGATATGAACACTGGTGCCAAAGTACCTACAAATAACCCTACCCAGTAATCTCCAAGGTTCAACACCGGCCTCCGCAAGGCAAGACCTTCATTTACAGGATCAGGCAGGCTAAAGAAAATGCAAAATTGATAACTCACGGTACGCCTTCTTCCCCAGCTTCACCTGGCACATCTGGGAGCAGCCTTCCAGAGCTGCTCATTAACTACCACCAGAGATGCAGCAAGTGCCAGTCAGCCTGACCCCTATGGTATCAACCAAGCTGCATCACAATCCACTGATTCATGATATAGACACAAGACACAGCATGCACAGAGGAAACGTTTAAAAGTACTCATTAGCTCTCTTTGCACAGGAGGTGAAGGGAAGAAAGCTGGGAGTATCATGGGCAGGCAGAGTCCCTGCAAGGGAGTAGTGGGAATGAAAATGGAGGCTCAAGTGGCCTCAAGTTGAGCCAGGGGAGGTTTACGTGGATATTAGGAAAAATTTCTTCACTGAAAGGGTTATCAAGCATTGGAACAGGCTGCCCAGGGAACTAGTTGAATCACCATCCCTGGAGATATTTAAAAGATGGGTAGATGTGGTGCTTGGGGACATGGTTTGGTGGTGGTTTTGGCAGTGTTAGGTTAATGGTTGGACTCAATGATCTTACAGGTCCATTCTAACATGCGAGAGAATGACAAACTGCATTTACCAGGAGATTAGGGAAAGAAGGTGTTTCAAAACCACAAAGGAATTGTCAGCCCTCTCAGAAAAAGAGGAAGAGGAAAATCAAAGGCTGGGTAAGAAGGAGGGGAGAAATCATGTTCTGAGACAAGGAAGCTTTTACAGTGCTTGGCTGCCCTCCTGCCTTGTTAACTGAGAGACAGTGCATGCTAGCTAGTCACAATAACCATCTCTGCTGAAGCTGGTGAAACTTGACCATGTCGGGGGAGCATGCACACACTGGCTTCACAGCCAGCAATAAGCATATTTTAACACACACTTGTTTTCTGGCTGCCCACACTTCTTACTTCCATCCTTGTTCTCAGGAGTGGCAAGATAAAGCCTGTGTTGGAAAGCCATATGCTTAGACATAAGTTAGCAGGACCTGCCATGCTCTGCCATTCTTCCAAAGACTGCAGAGCATGTCCTGGACTTCTGCTTGCTCTTTCAGGGAACTTAGTCAGAGCATACCACAACAGCAGTACTTTTGATAGACACTAAGGATATGGAAAAAAGGACAACAATTGAACAAAGGGATTGTAACATTCACTTGAACGAGGAAAATAGCATTTGTCATTGTTATCCATCTAATGCTCAAACTGTTTTTTTCGTACTTTACATCACATCCCAAGTGCTGTACCCTGCAGTTCTGCAAGGGCATTACTGTGGGATCATCAGACTCCCAGAGTTCTCAAACTTTCCTAATGTCAGCTTAAATGCATTAGAAAATTACAGGGTACAATTTTACAAGAGGGAAAATGAGATATAGAAATATCAGTGCCATAATACCCACCAATCTTGGCTTCATTTTGCACAGAACTTTGCACTTTTATAGGACTTAATACATTCAAAGTGCATCTCTAATTGATATGGTTTCCAGTTGGATTGCTCAGTTCTTCTACACAAATTTTCTAAGGAGACAAAAAGTTCTCTGAGGAGCAGGAGTAAAGTCTAGCTTCCTGAACTCCTGCATCTTGGGAAGACTTGGTGCTTGTGAGATCTGTCTTAAGTTCTTCCAAGACTTTTCCCACCTAAGCTTTTCCCAGAACTAACACTTTCAACCATCTGCCATCTGGGGCCAGACCTGGTGGTCTAGAGCTAAACTGCCTGCACAAAAGCAGGAAATGTCCTCCTCCTCCTTGCAGAAGAGAGAGATTAGCTTGCTCTGCTGTGTCCTACACACCTCTTTGGAGTGAGTGATCTTCTGACTACCTACCTTCAGAGGAATAGAAATTCATCACCACTACCTGGGGACTTTCTTAACCCATAGGCCAGCAAGGGACAAGGGGTGAATGGATATTGGTGTTTCTGGATTTGTGTTCTGGAGCAGAGGGGAGGCTGAAGGTAAATCTGGAAGCCTGTGAGACAAGAAGCAAAACAGCCACAGTTTTGTGCCATATCCTCCATCACTTGCAAGAACCAATCCCCTTTTTGTTGTGTATTACAAAAAGCTTTTGCATCTTTTCCTCACAAGAGACTAAGTCCTTGCAGCCCACCAGCCTACTTTCAAAGACCAGTAAACAGACAAGACCAAAATAATTACTTTAATCTTGACCTCAAAGCAGATATGCCCTTCCCACCCACCCTCCTCAAGCTCTAAACAAAGAATTCAGGCTGGGTAAAATATCCACCATTATCATCTCTGCTCAGACACTTAAAGGATTGCAAAGTTACTACCACCACTGGAAGTGCAAGCCTTCCAATGCACTATTCCAACTCCTGTAACTTTATAATGAATCCTGCAAGGATGCTAAATGACCCAATATCTGGATCAGCATCAGATGAACATAGAATCATAGAATCATTCAGGTTGGAAGAGACCCTTGGGATCATTGAGTCCAACCATCAGCCCCACTCTACAAAGTTCTCCCCTACCCCAGATCCCTCAACACCACATCTANACAGGGGGACAATCACCTCCCTACTTCTGCTGGTCACACTACTTCTAATACAAGCCAGGATGCCATTGGCCTTCTTGGCCACCTGGGCACACTGCTGGCTCATGTTCAGCTGCTTGTCAACCAGCACCCCCAGGTCCTTTTTGCCCAAGCAGCTCTCCAGCCACTTTCCCAAGCCTGTAGCATATCACCTACTGGTAGGAAAAATAACAATGCCACAGTTCAAAGTTTTTAGTTCTCCTAGAGATGTGACATGATAACTCAGTATATCTGAAGGCTCAGGAATCATAAGATGAATGAAGCAAGCAGATTTTTTTGTCAGTCTCAGTTTTTAAACACTTGACATCAGGAATTTGCCCCAAAATAGCACTTCTACAGAATCTATGTTGGCACTCTCAAAAAGTAAAAAAGGAAATAAGAGTACAATTAGAGCTAGTCATAAATATTAAAACGTAGCTAAATAATGAATAAAAGCTAATTTTACCTTCCTTCCTGTGCCCACTAAAGTTTTCCACTCCATGAATTTAAAACAGCACATCTGAATTCTGCTCATGGAAAATTTTTTGTCCCATAATTGAGCACAAAGGCGTATATTGAAGATAAACCCAGAAGTTGCCAGTGAAAGTCACGCTTCAATTAAAGACATTTTTTGTTACAAAGTAGGATATTTACACCCTTTAAATGGGGAGAAAGCCATTTTGCTTTTGAGCAATGTCCTGCAAATGTTCTTGCACCTGTGTGACTTTATTTGCATGAATTTAGTGTGGTAAATCTTGTAAGGAGAAGTTACTTACATGGTTCAGTTCAGTTAATTTGGAAATCAAAACAAACTGTAATGTCAAAAGTTCTTGCAGACCAAATGGACCGTTTGATGCTGAGGGCTATGTGGTACTGAGCTATTCTCTGCCTTCCAAGATCAGTAACAAAGTGCATAAAAATTTCATTGAGGAGTTTTACAAACTAAGAGCTTTGTTTGGCTTCACTCACATCACAGATACTAAATACTGCCCCAATTAGTCCACATCTGCAAACTCCCCCAAATAAAATGTTTGGTCTGTGAAAGTCTGGCTCAACTGGAGTTCAAGAGCAAATTTCACAACATATGGTAAAACAGGTATTGGTCCAAAGAAATTTTGGATCTCCTTGATGCTAAGAATTTTCATTGTTTTATCTCAGCACAATGTATTTATTCTACTTCTTTTTCCCCAGTGTGGTTTTAGAGGTCTCACTGATGGCAGACAAGCACACTAGCTCTGCCTAGCACCAACAGAATGTGGACAACATTCCAGAAAGTTCAGTTGCCTTCAGCTCCCCCATAGAATAGAATTGCCGAGGTTGGAAGGGACATTTCAGATCATTTAGTCCAACCATTAACCTAACACTGACAAAAAACCCATCACTAAACCATATCCCCAAGCACTACATCCACTACTTCTTTTAAATATCCCCATCCTCAGCATTTAGGAGGGTCTCAGCATAATTGTTAGTAATAATTGCCTTTAGGCTGCCACCATCCCCGGCAGGCTGCTCCAGGCACACAAGCAGCTCCTCGGGCTCAGCTGAGGAGTGGAGATGACTGGAGAGAAAGCAATTCAATCACTCTGGTTTTGTGCTCACATCCTAACACAGACCATCTTCCTCTGCCTTCCTTCATGGCTGAAATTAGAGCTCCAAATGTAATGGTGATGTTGCTGAAATGACAGGAAGAAAATGAATGCCATGATTGTTTTCTTGCATGCCAGAACCAGTCTTGGAAGAGAGTGTGACCTTCCCTCAGCTGGGGATAGGGTTTGGAACATACCCTGCCAACACATCACATCAGAACTGCCTTCAGAAATCATCTCGCAGGCACGTGAGAGGATTCACAGCTGGCGGAGTAAGTAATGTGATTTACAGAACGTGAACACCATATGGCCCAACTTCCTCTCATTTCATACCCACTTCATATCTTGTAGTTGACAAAAATAATATCCCATGCTATCTAGTTTATTGGAGGGGAGTCAGGTTGCAGTAATAGCAGAGACTAGCCCATCAAATCACTGTTCACTCACTTCAATTAATAAATGTAAAGAGATACCAGCCTATGACCAGGATGGAAGATAAAAACTACACTGAAAAACACCCTGGAGGAAAGTGACATTTCTCTGTCAAAGGAGGATTTAATCATAAAGCAGGAAAACAATTTCCAAGCTGTTCAAAATCCTCTGTGCAATAAGAAATTAATATAACAAGATCCACATACAAGCCCAGCAATCCAGTCAGAATCACTGCTCCTTCTATTCATTATGGAAGCTCATGAGAATTGCATCACTGTAGGGTCAACAGGTCTTTCACCCCCATGAGAGGACATTGGCATGGATTAAGTGTCATTTTGCAGAGGAGAAACATATAGTTTTTACCACTAAAGGGCAAAAGTGTTCCAAATTCCCTGAAAGAACATTTATGGGAGGAAACAGGGCAAAGTAATAGGAAATTAGTAGAAATTAGTATTTCTATGGTTCTTTGGAAACTGTACAAGAGGCAACTTGTACCAGGCATCATCAGAAGTGTGTAGCAGAACCAGGAAGGGATTACCAATTTCAGACTAGCATTACACATCTGTTTAAAACTAATTTGCCTCTCTCTGCTCTGGAGCATGACCCTAGCGCAAATGAGGTAGCCTCAGGTGGCCAAGGCAGAGAGAACCAATACACCCCAGGTATGACCTGCCAGGCTGTTGGGAGGGCAGCTGTGAGGCTGCAAGGGCTGGCAGGTCAAGGCCAAGCTGTGATGATCACTATGCCACCCCCTTTGCCTCCTGCCCCTCCTGTCAAAGAGAGACACAGGCTATGACCAGCATGGGAAATCCCTCATTATCTATTTCACTTGCCTGGACCATTGAGGAGAACCCTAAAACAAGCCATTAAGCACTAAAATGCAACTTACCTGTCTATTTTCCTATTTTGTTTAATTCATTTACTATGATGATTAATGACTTTAAGTCTCCATCTAAATGGACACATAAAAGCCTGGTACAGTCTCCGTAATGGAAACGCAGAGCTGAACAACACTTTTGTCAATTAGCAAATCCCCCACTAAAGCACCTGACTCTTAAAATAATGAAATAATTACTCTCAGATGTTATTATTTATTACTTATAACACAGTGGCACTTTCAGTCTAGGGAAAGACCCCACTGTGCCCAGCAAAATACAAGCATTGAACAGAACACACGATCCAAGTGGTTTTGTTTGCAGAGCGATGGCCTTATGCCAGATCCTACCAAACCTCTTTAAAACGTGCAAGCAAAAATTATGTTTATATTAAAATTAGCAATGGTAACAGCAGCAGTTATTCCACCATCAGGAGGAACACAGGTCACTTGGTTTGGGAGTGCCATCGCTCCTTCCCTCATCAGTGCTGCAAGTACTGCAAGGAGCTCACCCTGCCAAGCACAGGAGGAGGAGAGCATCACAGCTGGTGTAGATAGTGCTGGAAGAGCCAAGCAGGACTTGCCCCTTCTCCCACCTCCAAGGCAACTGCCTTTTTCAAAGGCAAGGGCAGCCCCAACTAGTGCTAGCCTGAGAGAGGAAAGAGGATAATAGTTAGAAACAAACTCTACGGACAGGCAACAGCCCCATGTCCTCAAAGGTCAGCTGAGGATTTCCAAGTGAAGAGACACACAATCTGTCAATGTGGGATGTAACCAAGAGTGAGGGTTTCAACTGAGAGAGGGAGCATGGATTCCGAGTGTTGGGGAAGACAGCTCTACCAAAAGACAGGACACTTCCCTTAGGCAGCTAACGGAGGCCTCATTGCTGAAGTGACTTAAAATTAGATATGAAAAGAATCACAGAAAAACTTGGTGGATTCAGAGTGATGAAGAATAAGATCCAACAGGCTTTCCTTATCTCTTAAAATGTAAACACTTGCTTTTTAGAATATCAGAGTGATCTGAAGCCTACTGAGGTCTCTAGAGAGACAAAATCCAACTGTGCTTCAAATGAAGCCATAAATTTGAGGGAAGGGACATGGGCTTTGGTTTTTTGTAAACGCAAAACAAACATGGAATGGAAGTGGATCTCAAAGCTGTAGGAAAAAGAAAGTAATCAAAACACTTGAACTAGTCCCCCATCAACTATGCAATCACACTGCAATATCCCAATTTTGAAAAAATGTTAATTTTTTACTCAGAACATGTATGTATGTTACTATTGTCCACTTCAAGTAAATGTGTGCAACTTTCAACTCAGCAGTGTATGAAAGTCATGGTGTGAGGCAGAGGTCTGTTTTCCAAGGTAATGAAATCCAACTCAGACCACTACACAGAGACACTACTATAAAAGCAATAGCTATAAACCTGAGAAAAACAGGAAAGAAATCACTTTATATAATTTGTATTTTAAAGTAAAAGAACCAATCAAATTTCTTCAAGGATTTGGGGAGAAGAAAAAAAAAAAACCACCCAAACAATCAAGCATATTCTTGAAACAGGAGATTTAGAATGAAGATGCTATGAAATATAGAATACAGATGCTATGAAAGTGGAAAATTTTAAGTGCAAACAGTTAACACTAATTTCTGGAAGTTGTTTATGTAGAAGAGACAAGAGGGACAAACGACCATGAGGATGGGTGGTCTGGAAGGATCAGAAGAGACTATTTTTGTTTCCATTCTTCCCACTAATGAAAATGACACAGATAAAGTTTTGACAGTGACATGGAACATAAAATCTCTATTATTAGTAACATCAGCTAAATCCTACTCTTCCAAAACATGGATACTATTCTTTCTTCTGTGTTTTTCCTCTTACAAACTTCTCTTTTTCTGCCTCCTGTTTAGTTAGTGCTTCAACAGTACTTCAGCAATAATGCCAGACCATCTCATTCAATTCCCTGTCTCAGAAAGACAGACACCACTAGCTAGTACACAGTCACATGGAGGCTTTTCCCTGCATACACTCCAGGCAGCCAACATCCAAGGCAGTAAGAGAAGCTGCTGCAGTGAAAACCCTACTTAAGCCTTTATGTTTATCTGCAATATATTCCTTTCTTTTTCTGGTGTAGTTTCTTACAAGGCTAAAAATACTTTAGCAGTGAAAGCCATTAATAATGGAGATAATTGTGTTGCAGGATTTGGTGTCAAGTTAACTGTTTAAAGAAGTAACAGCAAAACAAGGGCCTGGTTAATGCTGGTGAGCTCAAAATAGCACCTAATTAACATGACAGAGGGGTAAAATAAGGGTTTGCATTAAACAGAATGCTGATGCGGACTATCTGACTACTTATTGCCAGCTTTTCTGGCAAACAACTGCTCCACTTTTTCCAGTTCAGAGAAGCACAGGTATTTTAGGCCAGCAAAGACATCAATGCAGAGCTCTGATCTCCTCCACCACACAAGACAGAAGTTATCCTGGAGTCCTTGCAGCAAAGAGATGACTTCTGAGCCTCATGAACAAACACTGACCTCAGGAGTTCATAGATTAAATAAGTCCCAGGACTGGTTATGATTTACATTAAGGCTGGCCTACATCCATTCAAGGCTTTGTACCCCAACAGGATAGATTTGAGATGCAAAAATAAAGTCCCCTCCTTCTTAGGAAGGTATATCACACTTTGTGTCTCAACCTCTTACTCTTTAAATGTAATTTGCTCTCCAACACAGATTCCCTGGGGTGCATAAGCAGGAGGAGAAGGTGAAACTTCCAGTATTCTGCTACTTGTGACTTAAATTGTTATGTGAATCTCACCCTTGAGCAGTAGAAGGCTAAAGAATAACCCAGCACATCTCTAGCCTCAGGAGTGGTATCAATGGATGCACAGTTTTATGGACAAGGCTCCAAAGCCAGAGGGGATCTGCTGCCTTTCAGATAAAGCGACTGACAAAAACTGAACTGATCTGGATGTAAATGCTACATTCTCAGTTTTCTCAAGAGGAAATGTTACGTCAGAGGAAGCAAACAGCAATTGTTCACTGATATTTGCAATGATAATGCTATTACAAAGCTATGCTATTACTTTTAAGAAGTTCAAAATCCAACATCAAATCAGACTAGTTTCTCTACAACAGAGACATACACTGCATTGTCAGCAATAATGGTTAAATATCGCTTTTTGTGGATTTGAGATCCTATTTCTTAAATCTCTTACTACTAAGAAAATGCAGGGATGACATAAGAATTGAGACCTTAGAGCATTCCTTCTTGCCAGGTGAAAGTGGGAGAGCCCTAGCACATGTCATCCACACCACTGGATAAAGACTCCCTCCTACAGGGGCTGTGCACTGCCTCTACTCTGATCCCAAGAAATCCTGAGATCCTTATATTGGCAGGGAAATACAGACACACATACATCAATGGATGAAACATTCAGACACCGAGCCTAAGGTAGAAGGCAAGCCCAAGTCTCACTGTGTGCTGCCCCCCCTTCCCCCCCCAGATGTGGAGAAAACCTGCTACCTAATCCATACAGCCACCTTCTGGAACAACTGACTTCCCAATTATTGCCACCCAAGACACAGAATTAGAGGGAGAGTCACCTGAAGAGAGCTGTCTTAAGATACCTAAGCCCATGCATTTAATCCCTGTGTGGCTATCTGTAAAAAGAGGGCATGATGACATACTATTTTGTGGAACCTGATCTTTCTGCAGTCTTCTGGCAGCACAACCCGCTCCTGTCCAAGGACACTGCTCCTGTATGGCCCCACAAGAGAGCTTCATTCACAGAAATAAAAGTGTTGGAGTGAGTGTAAA
Source organism: Jacana jacana (assembly GCA_013400555.1). Taxonomy (NCBI): domain Eukaryota; kingdom Metazoa; phylum Chordata; class Aves; order Charadriiformes; family Jacanidae; genus Jacana; species Jacana jacana. The sequence continues at coordinate 135,514 of VZTM01042698.1, read as the reverse complement.
ATACCACCATATTATGCTCAACAAACACATCAGTCATTAAATACATTCAGTTTATCAAAGAGGGTAGATGAACCGACAAAAATTAGTTAATTCTAGGAGCTGTCTTTGAGCCTTTCTATCTTTGGTGCTCTTGAGAGAGGTGCATCGCTTCCAAATAGAGCATTGGACAATACTGTGTGGGCAAATTCTGCCAGCTGCCAAGCAGCATGGACACTACACAATGTCCATACAGCCCCAGACTGTCAGGAGTAAAAATCTATTCATTTGCTAGCATATTTACACACATTAATTACAGCAGCATCTAACAGGAGGCTCCCTGGGGCTCCCACCATGGAGCTGAGAAGAGAGGACACTGCATTGCCATGGTTAAGGCAAGAGGCCTCCTCTCACAGTCCCCCTGAGGTGCTCGAGGTTTTCACTAACAAGCTGTAGCCTGACACTTAGATACTAAGAAAGACTTCTCACAGTCCCAGGAGACATCTAGTCATACACAAAGCCTTTACCTCATCATTTGAGCTTGTGCATGTTTATCTATATAGTGTAGAGGCTACAAGACACCTTCTTTTAAACTGAGTGTAAATTGCCTTATTGCATGGTGGCTTTTGTTTGGTTGTTGGTTTTTTTAAACCCTGGGCAATTATATGGCTGACCTGGACTGTCCCTGTCATTTACCTCAAGTCAGGCAAGGAGCACCCCGAGTCAGGCAGGCTGTCTGAAATGACATTGCAACAGAGGAGGAATGCCCTCAACTCGGGGGCACCCAACTCCCAACATTTACCTGCTTTGCATATACAGAAAAAAAAACATGCCACATTTTTAAAAATAGATTTTGCTTATCTGTTTGTGTTCTACTTCTGGTATTCTTTCCCAATTCAGTTTTCCCAGTTCTTACTCATAGAATGTCAGCTGCCTTCCCTCTTCTGCATGCATGCATTGCTCACATAAACTGTTCCCATTTAGGTTTGCTTATAAAAAAATAGTTTTTCACTACCCACAAAATGCATTTACCATGCAGTCAGGGGATAATCACATGAAATAACCTGTTCCACTTCCAGGTATTGTCTTCTGTCCCTCACAAAGACACCTCCACCCCTGAAAACCTAGGTTATAGCATTGTCAACTGTTATTCAGAATCTAAAGTCATTAAATCCAGAAATATGTTGTTATTCTGAATAAATTTCATGGTGTCTTCTCTTATAGTCAATACAATAAGAATACATATATGTTGTGGGGTACCATGACTACTATGTCAGAAAGAAAAACCATGAAATTTAAAAGGAAAGTCACAACTCTCAGTGATTTTAATCCACTTTAAAAATGAGTACTAGATAAAACAGGCTAGGACCTTTGATAAATTTCTTGTTCATTTGTACCACCATGTTCTGTATATGGGTATTCAAGTCAGCATCAGTGAAATTGGTCTCCCAGACAATTTTTTCAAAAGCATATGATAATAGATTCATAAACTGAGTCAACGGCTGACTTGAGCAATGAATACTCAAAACTGGCTCCTGCAAAACAAGAGACGAGCAGGGAACATGACAAATATATTTGGAACATTGTAATTGCAAGTCTTTCTCTGTTTTTCAAATTGAGGGAAAATTGTGAGGCGCATGAAGCAGCAACCCCAGTTGCCAATATGTGCAGCAAACAAGGACTACAGAAATGCTGATTGACCTGTTTTCTGATCTTGCATGAACTTCAAAAGTAAAACAACTCTAGTAAATGCTGGTATTATCAGATACAGCTCGTGTCAACTAATTAATCACTGGTAGTTATTACTGCCAAACTCTTGACAGTCAGGATACAAACACAATCCATCCTATGTCAACAATCACCTCTGCGGGCAGACTACTACTTGTTTAACATATACACAACACAGCTTGCTGCCGTGGAGGCAAAGGATAAGGTCTCTGTAAGAGGGCAGAAGACCCAGTTAGACTAAAAATTGTTTACTCCTAGACCACCAGCACAGCAGACCACCTAGTCCTGGCTGGAAAAGCGGATTAAAGCAGTATCTAAATACAAGTAAGTTCTACTGGGGAAGCCAACAGTGTTCCCTAATCAGTCCAGAAGAATAACGTTCTCCCAGCAAGGTGAGAAGGGTTAAGGAGGTACTGTTAACTTGGAGAGGTAGATGGTTTCTGCCTGGATGTAGAGTCTGTAGGCGTTACGCCCTGGGGAGAAACGAAAGTGTGAGCTGAGTAGCAAGGCCCCGAACAGAGCACTGAATTCAGACTACAGGGCTGTTTACTTCTAGAAGTGCAACCCAGAAGTGGTCTGCTAAAGATAGCCTGAGAGCCTTCCTCAAAGCCAGACTCCTCCTCCTCCTCTTGTGTGAACACAAAGCCTCTCATGGTGCAGAGCGTGTCCTGCCCAGCACCGGATGGCAGGTCTGCCAGCCATCAGCCCACTCGCCCCCGTGGTCCAGGATGGACAGAACGTGAGGGAAGGCACGCAGTGGCTACACCCTTCTGGAGGCTGCTCTTTCACAGCAAAGATGTGCAGGCAACCTTCTCAGGTTTAATTTTGATAGCTCAATATTAACAAGATGGCTGGAGACTCTGTAGGAAAACACAGGAAGCAGAAACTGCAAGGAGGACCTGGGTTTGCTCTTTTTCCAGTTATGCCTTTTTTTCTTTATACACTTCATTTAAGTCTATCAAAAGAGATAAACTGGTTTGAATTTTCATTGCAAGATTTCTAAGACCAATGAGGGACAGATAAACCCTTTGCTCCTCCTCCCTACACAGTGCACACAATTAAGTTTAAAGTTCAACAGACCTAGAATCTGGATCTAGAATATTTTGGAAAAAATATTATAATAAATTAAAAAAAAAAAAAAGGCAAGCTGGTGGTTGCAGTCCTTCAGAGAAGCTGATGTGATACATGGTCTCCTTGAGCAACTGAACCCAACGCAAGGGCACACGGAGCAGGAGAGGGACCGCAGCCCTAAATTCTTGCTGAGGTTGTTTCAGATGATGACACTGCTCCTTCTTCTCCGTCCCATTACACAACTCACTGATGCGACTCAGTGCTGTGGCCATTCCCTGTTCACATGACCAACAAGTGGCCCATCGTATCATCCAACACGTGGTGTCTCCCTGCTGGGAAAAAAGTGTCATGCTTGAATGTGGGCTTCTGACAGCTGCCAGTACTTCCCATGCTCCCATGTTTAAGTGTCTTTTATCCTCTGGAGTCTGCAAAGAGACTTACGACTAGGCACAAGTTTGTCCCCATCTACCCTCTCCTTCCTTGCACCATGATCCAGGTGGTTTCAGAGGAGTCTGCTAGGGGAGCCATGCATGGGCAAAAGAGTCTGTTCCCCTCCAGCACTGTCTCACAAAAGCAGGCATGCTGGCAAGCGAGATGCCCAGGCTGTCCTCCAGAGAGGGGAGAGAAGCTTCTTTTGTGGTCACACTTAAAGGGATTAAAAAGCCTGCTCCTCCTGAGGTTACTGGGAGTACTTGCTCTTTGTTTTCAGTGTTTGGATCTTAGCCTATTGAGGGAGGGTCAACTAGCTGTTAGATAGACTGCTTTTTACAACACAAAATGGAAACCCTGGAACACACATAAAAAAGGCTGCCTTTTTTTTTTTTTTTTTAATAGTCTCTAACATTCAAAAGGAATTAGATAACAGCGATAATGGCCCCACCTACTCTTGATCCTTTCTGCTGCCAGAATGTTTTCTGTAATAAATCATGAGAGCACTACATTACTCCAAACCTAAAAATGGAGCTGAGTCAGGAGGCAGCACAGAGCTCTACATACAGAATACAGTGTTGTATTTGATAACATCTGCACTGGGTCTGATTTTAAGCCATCCTCAGGTGGGATAAAGAGCCCAAATGAGGAGGGAAAAGGTTCATGGCATGATTACAGCATGGGCTGGCTTTTAAGCCTTCTTCCTTTCAACTTCGCTTTCATCACATTTTGATTTGGGTTGGATTAGCTCCTGGAAAGGGTTCTGCTTAACAGAACACTGAAGGCATCACTTACATTTCCCCAAAGTGGAGATGGCTGTTCAAGGGAGGCAAGAAGGTGCAGCTGAATGGCGGGATACAGTATCATCTTCCCTCAAATCAGAGGGGTAAGATCAAATAGTTTCTTCCATATCTGGAGAAAGAGCTTCTGAAAAAACCGGTCCCACCAGCTGTACAGGGGCTAAAATACTGATTTTGAATTCAAAATGAGTAGCAAGCACTGATCACAGCAGTGGCAGCTCATTCTTGCTGAGAGCTGACACACCATTCCAGTTGTATCCCAAAGCCCAGTCCCAGGCACTCTCACCACACGTGATGGCTATCCACGCTGAAGAAGTAACCTGGCTAAATGTGACACCCACCTGCCTTTGCCATGCTCACCAAACTGGTCAGCTGGGATTCTGCTAGGCAAACGGTGGAATGAACTTATCTCGAAGGCTTACTCATAAAAATAACCATGAAGGTCTGAACAGCTTGTCCTCTGCTCAGGACAAGACTGGATAATGGTCATGAAGAGAATTTTTAGTCTTTAGGCTTTACGATCAGTTTTAGTTAAAATATCTGAATTTTGTAAATGGCTGAAAAACAAACCCTGAACACTAGCACTCACTTAAATTGGATAAAGCAGTATGCTTCAGCTGTTGACACTGAAAAAGCTTTTGGGACAGGTTCATACCAGGGAATCAAAGATATTTACTCAAGTGAGATTTTTTTTATCTTCAAGTAGTCCTACCATCTAGGAACTGAATTTCAGTGAGAGCTGAAACTCATGGGGAGCTAATGAAAGTACAGCTGCAGGCTGCTAGTCCAGGGAGCTGTAACACCCACAGCTGCTGGAATGCACACGGACTGGCTCTCAGATTTCTGGCAGGCTTTACTGCTGCACATTTACCACGTAAACAACCCTGTGTGACGCAAAAACATCTTAAGGGTTCTTTCCATGTCCAGATGGTATTGTTCTTTCCAGGCCAGGCTGTTAGATGTCTGATCTTAAGGCAGCCTGGCAGGCTACTTAGATCTTCCCCTCAGATGTCTCCACATTTTCTTCTTTGACTGATTTACTGGAAGAATTAAAAATGAAAAGCAAAACTCAAAATCGCTACTCACAGATGTGCATGAACTGCAATTACAGGAAGAAATCACATGGAGCCACCTCATTAAGAACTAATGTGAGCACCTCTTCTAAAAAAAGAAGAGGAATGAGAAGAACAGTTAATGACTGTCATGATTTGAATTAATAGATATTAAGGCCAGCAAGACTGTTATACTTACCAGCCAGTCTGATTTGCAAAACGCCAGCCAGAGAAAACCTCAGGTCTGACTCTTCTGTTGCCCCTCTTTTTCCACTGAATTATTTTTAAGTCTATACGCAGGTGTTCATTAAGCACATTCATTTTGTCCTTCAATCACTATATTCCAGCTTTATTATTTATTATAGCTAAAACAAAGGAAGATTATTTCAGTGCTCACACCTAGTACTTTTTGTGCCCTTCTCTGCATGCTGCTAAACTAGCAGACTTACAAATGACCCCGTCTGCTTTCTATGGCACCACTCGGCATTCCGGCCACAAACTAGCACCAAACTGCAATCCCTATTGAGGAAAAATTGAGGGAAAACATACCAGTAGCAGTTAGCTTACTAGCACTTTCAGTCTGTTTCCCACTTAGTTAAATTTCCCTTTTTAGAAAGAACTGTATCTGTGTTTCCTGCATACACATGCTCTGCACCGTTTTCTCTCAGGTATCTTAATCAGATTTTAACTCTACAGTGATATAATGAGTTAAGTGTAGCATTTACTCTCCACCTAGGGACCATCACGCTACCTACTTCAGTGTAAAGTTTATTAATGCTGCAGAGCATTCTCTCACTTGAACACTTAACACAACTGCCAGTTAATACCAACACATGGACCACTGGTGATAGCATCACGGTCTAGTTTGATTTATTTATATAGAGATTGGACTGTATCTGCACATCCATCTATTTCCAGCAAGCATCCTTAATGAATGTCACTCAAAAAAACCCCACCCAAATTTAGATACCATTTTCTACTTCCAAAATGCAATAATTTCCCCATATACCTAGCAAACTAGAATCAGTAGATCAATTCTCCTCCTTCAGTCTCTAATCACCCAGGAGTTATCTCCTCAGTTTTAAGTCCCCCTGGGCTTGAGGCCAGACCCAAAATATACTTTGGACCTGGACAGGCAGAAAAATCCAGGGACAAGAGAAGTTCCAGGCATGGGCATTGCCCTGGCTGCTAGGGTGGAAATAGATGCAAAACCAAAATGAGACTCAAGGGGCTGATATTCTTTTTCTGCCTCAGTCCCAGGATGCCGTGCATCAAACCATGACAAAAATTGTTAAGAAATCAGGACAACTTACAGAGCTATTACTCTACAGATGGACGGGAACAAGAGAGAAAAGAGTTAAAAACTGGAGTTGAGGGAGGGACGAGTTCTCCAAGACTGAGGTCTTTCTAGTAATTTAAAAAATAAACAAATGACAAAAAAAAACCCACAAGAACCCAAACCTAAAAAATTCCATTAATTGAGTTCTGGTGCAGGAAGAACCTGCAGAGTCTGCAATATGGAGGGAAAGGTTGCTCCTAATTTTTTTCCCATCAGCAAGTATTGTTTTTTAATGTGTGTGGGGGTTTGTTTGTTTTGGTGGTTTTTGTTGGTGATGGTTTTTTTTTTTTGTTGGTCACGGGGTTGGTTGGTTGGTTGGGGGTGGCGGGGGAGGAGGGGAAATGCGTGCATTCATTATAGAACTTTTTAGCTCCTTAAAGCATTGCTTTAAGAGTTGAGCTCTGCAATCTATGGACCCTATATCATGCATAACCACTGCTTTAAACAGTGTTGAATCATGAACTCAGTCACATATGTAAAATCCAGAGACAACAGCAAGATTAAACACTATCTCCATTAAGATACGTTTTGCAAAGTGCCTTCTATTGAGGATGTATTTTGATAAAATATGTTGGCTACCTCTCTGCTATGGATAGCCAGGGTGTTATTCTAAAAAATAATTGAACTATTTTTCTTCAGTTCAGGAAGTTTAATTTCATTAAGTGGCTGCAAAGCAATGTTCAATATTCACAAGCAAGTCACGAAGACCGCAGGCTAATACTGGCAGGGTCAACTTGCACAATAAAAGGAGAGATTAAGCTTGTTGTCTTAATCGCACTTGTGTAATCTGTTTATTTTGGATACTGAAGAATTGAACAAAATGGTGCTTTCGTTTAATTTGAACGCTAACAAAAATTAACATTTGGACTTCTAGCTAAGCAGACAGAAATTACTTCCACTGCTCAGTGCAGTGCTCATACTCTTGCTATAAATAAGTAGCCTAATGACATCCAAAACAATCCAATCAGCCCAAACAGGGACACGAAATGAGAAACTATTTTAATACTCTTGCCATTTTGGCATGCCAGAAGTTAATTACTGATATTAACATTTGAGTTTTGAGACCCAAGCTGAAGCTGGTTTCAATTACTGTAGATGGTACAAGGCTGCAGAGCAATGCTAATCAAAGCAGAATTTCAGTATTTTAAAATACTGACAGAGTCCTTGAGATTGAAGACCCCATTTTAGAAGAACAGCCAGGAGATGCTAGACTGTATACTTTTAAAGCTCCGAAAATTCTTATTTTCCCTGATTTTCCCAGAGCTCAAGAAACTAGAAATAGTATTTAAAATGTAAGAATTGAGTGTAACCATCCTCAAAAGAAGTCACTCTAAAACCAGCAGAGCACAGCAGTGTCCCTGGGAGCGCATGCTGCCAGTAATACATGCAACTTGTCCAGCTAATATTATATTTAATCTTCATACAATGCTTGCTGAAGGGAAAAAAAATGAATCTTGTAAGAAATTATTGCATGTAATATTGCCCGTAACACGGTGCATACGGTTTCCTGACCTATCTCCAGGAGGCTGTAAGAGGGAAAAAGCAACTTCCATCCCACCAAAGGCTAACTGCAGCGTCACGGCCAGACCTTAACAGGGAAGGGAGGAGGCAAAGTAGGGGCCAGCCTAAAGAATTAAGGAGGAAGCTGAATCTTGTAAAAGGCAATCCCTAGAGTCTGCTGGGCAAGGGTTGGCATGAAAGAGTCAATGAGAGTCACCTTTCAAGACCTAGGCTTTACTGCTCCTCTGGGCTTTTCTTGTCTCCTTAAACTGATTTTTGCAGCTCAGCAGGGCAGACTTTGGCCCCAAGTGTTTGCTGGAAGGCTATCAGACTTAATGTTCTCCCTCCTGCCTGCCTGCATGGAGACAGGCTTTCTACCAAATCAATGTCAAGCACACCCTGAGAAAGTGCCACTGCGATTGGGTCAAGGTAAAGGACTCAGCAGCCAGCTCAGACAGCTTCACATCCACCACAGCCTCCTGCAGAGCTCCTTCACCGACCTGCAGGATCAACCCTAAATAGCAAGTTCTGTAGCAGCCAAAAAAATCCAAGCAGAAAAATTTAATGGGAGATAAAGTGGTCAAGCTGAGACTGGATTTTCTCCCTGTTTGAGAAACTCCAACAAGACTACAGAATGTGCACACACTAGTTAGGCACTAACTGAGGGTATAAAACAAAAAATATACTAAGATAGAGTATCTATTGCACATATGGCCTCTCTAGGTCCCTGTACAGTTATAAATGCCTGCTTGTTTTTAGAGGAAGCCCGGTATACTTGGCCATCTGCTGACATTATGGCAACGCCTTTCAGAGCACTGTTTAGGATGTCATCTGCTCAACAGAGCTCTGTTTTGGCCAGATCATGAAAAAGGCTGCCCAGAAAGGCCATGGAGCCTCCATCCTTGAAGATACTCAAAACTCTACATCAACATATCCAAGCCACCTGCTTTACTTGGGCCTTCTTTGAGCAAGAGGTGGGAATAAAGACATCTGAGGTCCTGTCCAATCTACCTAATTCTATGGTTCATCTCTCACATAAAACTAGCAAGCTGAAACTATGCAAGACATTAATGTGAAAAATAATGAAGGTAAAAGTCAAAGGAGGATATATTTGGTACAGTTAAGACATGGAATAAATCTAAAACTGAAAATTTTGATGAAAGACAAAAATAGACAAATATTTCAGTAACTTCTGCTCTCCTGTAATCCAGACCAGTTCACCACAGGCAGACACTATTTTAAGAAAGAGGCTTGAAACTTTTAAACTAAATATAACTTTTAAACAGCACAAAGAATATTCTTAAGTGTCTTGTGCTTAGTGAATTCTTTCATCTATTAGAGCTCAATTTAGTTCTCATGAGCTCACAGTCCATCCATTAATTTTAGAGCAATTTGGAGCACAACCTAAATTAGTTGGCTGATCAGCCTGTCTTTTTAGCCTCAGCATTTTGCATAGTCACAATCATGGCCAAAAACTGATTACAAAGGGTCCCTCTCAGGCTATTCCACTTTTAGTGAGGTCTCAATGTTTTTTTCAGGAGGCTAAGTGACTGCATCAATTCATGCAGTAAATCATTGACTTCAAAGTGCATTTACTTGCTCCCTGTTGCCCAAGTTCACCCACCTAACTTGTTTCCTTTAACTCTGGCACCTAAATTGCTATCTGACCACTCTGTCTTCTGGGCAAAGAGAAATGAGTTGTCATTTAAAAGCTTCACATTCTTTGGAGTCAATTTGGGCCGATGTATCTAGATCTCCCAGTAGTAAACAGCTACAGACAGATCAATCCTTTTTGCATCAGAGGACAGGACTCTGCTTTCTGACTCCTGCTGTTTTGGAAAGTTTTTTCCACTGCCATAGTAATTACCTAAATAAAGGCCACTATATTCAGCAGTGATTACTGAAAATAAGCTTGAGATAAATTTTCTTTCAAAAGTACAGGCAACTCAGCTTCTACAAAAATGCAGTGAAAATTGAAACAAAATAGATTATAGTTACCTCCACATAAGAGACAAAATGGACTCTGGGAACTTCCATTCAGTGGAAAATCTGCCCTCTTTCTGTGAGCAACAAATATGCTGACTGATCAGTAATTTCCTGGCCCCACTGAACTTCAGTTCACAGGAAATATGGAAACAAGAGAGGAAATGAACTCTCTCTTTTGGAGGCACCCAGAAGGTTTAGAGCGGTAAGGAAAAGCTAATGTGGATTTATCAGAGGCAGATCATGTCACTCGTCTTCCCGCTAAAGGACAAAAGTCCTTTCTGGGCAAGACAGAAGTAGGAGATGCTCTGTATCTTCAGTTAACGTACAGCATTTGTTATGTTCTTTCACAATACAAACCTGGAAAGCACTTCTCAGTGGTTCACTGCCAAACAGGAAGGTCATACCTTCCTGTGTGATACTCGCTTGGGTCTTGACTGAGACAGTGAAATAGGGAACAGAGATTTTCTATAGCCAGTGCAGACAGCAGGTGGAAGGGCTGTGAGCACATGGGAGGACAGAATTAGAAGATAAAGGATTTGAGAAATAGGTTGGAACAGACTTAAAATAAGATGATGATACATTACCAGCAAAAGAAAAAGTAGTTATCAGCTGCACAAATGCAATGTGGAGAATGGGTGGATGTGAAGATCAGATAGGGTCACAAACATACGTCCATGTCATGCTGTTGCAAAAACACACAAAGAGTGACCCTAAAACAAACTCCACCTTGGCATCTATAAATATTGGTTGCACCTGTAAATTTTAATGCTTCAGCAAGAGTAGTGCACCCAGCCCAGGCACCACACTTCTCAGGAAGCATGGACTACAGCAGGGTGGCCAAGGAAGAACACAGCTAATTAAATGTAACCGTAACTGGGGTTGTTGCATCCAGTCCAGGGTTCTTCTACTTCTGTTTTCTCCTACCACTCAGGATCCCTGACCATATTACATCTTCCACATGACTCCCATTCCTATTACTCATCCTGCATCACAGACTGGTCAGATGATATTTTCCATATTGCAGCATGGGAAATTTTGTTCCACAGAAATCCCAGTTCCATTAACAAGCACAGAGCACTGCTCTTATACGGAAACGCATCTGCAAGTCATAAATGGGACAGCCAGCATCAAAACCAGAACTATGGACCAAGGCAGGGTTCAAATCACCCCACTATAAGCACGGCTGATTTCCTTCTTGCCTACATCCTTTATTTCAGTGTGCAGCCAGAGCAAAGATAGGGCTGTGACCTTCAAGGTGTTCAGTCTGTCCCAGATGACTTGGCTGACACAGAAAAGACAGGGAGGCACAGCAGTGGTTCAGTGACATTACAGCTTCTACTCTAAAGTGACAGGGAGAAAAAAAATCAAATAAAAGAGAGAAAAGAAGAAGCAAAAGTGGAGACAGAGCAAAAAAGCCAGTGATGGGAACAAGTCCCTGCTAATTGAGGAACTCCCTGCATTTGACAGTCCTAGAGAGTTCAAATGCACTCATGGGCAAGTCTGGCACCAAAAAGAGCTCCAAAAGAAATATAAAAGCATCTCTTTTCTTTTTGTGTTAATTAATATCAACCAAGCATACAAAAAATCAAAAGCAACTGGTGCCTTAGAAGCAGCATGGGAATTCACAGGGGCCCATGCTTGTTTGCTGTACTCCACAGTACTTAAGAGATTCATCAAATAGCCTTGACATTTTCCTACTGTGTGATGCTGCAGATACCCATGTTTTCAGCTCACTAAATGCTTGGGAAGCACTATACCTTACGAGGAGACAAGTAGGAGCCTTGGTGCAGGAATCTCAGCTCCTCAGGCTGAGAGAATGTTACGGAAGCCTCTGGAGTAGGTAAGTTTATCTCTGACCAGACAGCATAAAGCATCATCATTTCAGTGCCAGTGCCTGCAAGAAGCTACGGCCACCCTGCACTGCCTCACAAAGTGTTTTTTATTTACTGTTTGCTGGAAGACATTAACTTTTTTTTGCCATGGGTAAGATGTCCACAGCAGGGTATGCCTGCCCTTCTGCCAGAGCCCAGCAGTGGGGCTGGCTGTGCTCCCAGATTGAGGGCAGAGACATGACAAGGAAAAGCTTCACCACCAGCCTGAGAGACCTCCAGCCACTCACTTCTCCTGAATCCTAGCCAACACTGCCACCCTGCCACGTCACGTGGGTGCCTAAGCTCCCCTGCCCAGAGACAGGCAGAGCCTGCTCTGCCCACGCTGCGCGGCAGGGCTGGCAGCGGCCTTCCTCCTCCTGCTCCACCATCCCCTACCTTACATAAGCAAAGGTAACCCAGAGGACACGGCAATTTCTGGATGAATACATGTCGTACAAGATATCTACTGGCTCAGAAGCCCTTTTATTGCTTGTTTCGAATACTGCTGCCTGATAAGGACAGCAGAACCACTTTAGCCTTAAGAAAGGACTCTGCTTACAAAGGCATCCCTGTCACCCAGACCTCACTGATGCATGCTTGGGCTGGAAGACAAACACAAGCCATATCTCCTTCAGTTTTCCATGGGGGCCATGGCAAAAGGTTTCAACCTTCATCATAAACCAGAATATTTAATACATAGTTGTCAGCAGTGCATTTCTGGTCAGCTACTGAGGTTCATTACTGAGATCTTCTATTTGGAGGTTCATTCTAAAGACAAACAAAGGATGAATCATTAAATAAAAAAGGTAACATTGGCCAGTTTTATGGTCTTTGGCAGGATAAGGCACAGCCATATGACATTTTCATGGCAACAGGTTGAACATTTGCTCCACAGATCATGGGAGAGAAGAGGAGACCACAAGGCTTTTTGCCCCTTTTCTCCCCAGCTCTCTTCCCCATTGACCAGAGAGCCATTCTGCAACTTTCCAACAGCAAGAAATGGACTGGAGACCTGTGCCTGCATAGGTGATACAGGTTTGGGAAGGACAGCTTGACAGACGACAAAACAGGAGAATAGAAGTGCAAAATCTACAGGTATCCAGAGAAACCCAGTAATAACCTGCTGGGAGCACACAGATTCACTGGAATGCGACTATGTGCTGTCATTCTCCATCAGCCCTCTCAACTGATCGCAGCATTTGATATATGCAAGCAAGATTCTCAGGCGACGGCAAATGAACAAAACTCATTTCTTCCATCATTTGCAAGTCATTAGGATTAGAGCACTGCATGCACCAGAAGCATCAAATTAAGCACCCATCACAGGATCAATCCCCACCATCCCCCGGGTTTTCACAAATTAACACCGCAAATTAAGTATTTTGGTGAAAGAACTTTTAATTTGTTTTCTTCATTAGCAATGATTTAATTATGCCTACTTTTAAAACACAAGTTGATCAAAAGTTCTCTTTTTTACTCAGCTAACAAAACAATATTTTACTACTCCACATAACAATTGCAAAATTACAATGTGAGTGTAGAAATTAAATTAAAATTAAAACTTGTATCTCACTTGCTTGTTATTAAACCTGTTAGTAATACTTGCAAGTACCAGTATAGGTTGGGAAATGAACCTGTTGGAGAGCAGTGTAGGGGAAAGGGACCTGGGGGTCCTGGTGGGCAGCAGGATGACCATGAGCCAGCACTGTGCCCTCAAGGCCAAGAAGGCCAATGGCATCCTGGGGTGTATTAGAAGGGGGGTGGTTAGTAAGTCGAGAGAGGTTCTCCTCCCCCTCTAGTCTGCCCTGGTGAGACCCCATCTAGAATATTGTGTCCAGTTCTGGGCCCCTCAGTTCAAGAGGAACAGGGAACTGCTTAAGAGAGTCCAGGGCAGGGCTACCAAGATGATTAAGAGAGTGGAGCATCTCCCATAAGAGGAAAGGCTGAGGGAGCTGGGTCTCTTCAGCTTGGAGAAGAGGAGACTGAGGGGTAACCTTATTAATGTTGATAAATATGTAAAGGGTGAGTGTCAGGAGGATGGAGCCAGGCTCTTCTCAGTGACATCCAATGATAGGACAAGGGGTAATGGGTGCAAGATGGAACATAGGAGGTTCCACCTAAATATGAGGAAAAACTTCACAGTGAGGGTGACTGAACACTGGAAGGGGCTGCCCAGGCAGGTTGTGGAATCTCCTTCTCTGGAGACATTCCAAACCTGCCTGGACACATTCCTGTGTGACCTGATCTAGGTGTTCCTGCTCCAGCAGGGGGATTGGACTAGTTGATCTTTCAAGGTCCCTTCCAATCCCTGATATTCTGTGATTACCAAGGATTAGTATAAACAGTAGGAAGGTACAGTTCATAAACAATCAGAACTAGCAGCAATGTGTTTTAAATGCAAGAGAACCAACTTTGAAATAATTTTGTCCCTCTGTACCATAAATGAAGACATTATCTAACTTCAGGCTCCCAGCCACCCAAGTGCTACACACACTGCTAGATCAAAGCATTCAGAAGCACAGCATGGGCTAAGCAAACTTTTATGACCATTTGATTGGTTGACCAAAGACAGATAACCTAGAACATGGTGGCAGTACAAGCACCACCAAGCATGGAACAAATGGGCTCTGTATGTTTGCTGCCACTTCACAGCATCTTTAACATAAAATGTAATATTCTGTCATAGGCTTCCTGACTTATTCACAAAGTATCACAATTAACATGGGGATAGTAAATCTGGGGAATGTATCTCTTCATTCGTTATGCCTCAGAAAGATAGAAATATTTCCCCAGTGTTGCTTTGTACAAGAAAATATACAGAATGATAAACAGAGGAAGCACAAAACCACTCCACAGCGTATGGTTTATGTAAACTGAAACTGAAGTCTGTATATGGAAAATGAGATCAAAATGTAACATTTATTGGATTCTATTCACTTGGAGCATAAAGCTGGAATTATAATAGCAGGTGTTCTCAGATAAAGGTTTGAATGCCAGCAAATTACTCCAATACATTTTTTGTCTTGTACAAAGTACGTTCTAGTAATTTAGCTTAAAATGGTGTTAGTATCCCCAGGTCTCCAAGTTCTTTCCCCAGTAGTTATTATGGATTAACACCACGCACCCACCCACAAGTGGAAAAGGAAAGGAGACAGACGTAAACCAAGACATAATGCTAGATCTCTGCATTTCCAAAAGGAGAGATTGCCACAAAGGATTAAATTATTTTATTTCTGTGCAAAAGACACACAAACCCTACTGAAAATAGAGCTATATGTTATCAGCCCCCTCATATTCCATTCTACGCAGGCTATTTCGGAGGCCTGTGTAGAACGTGTGCGTCCACCCTTTCACAACTGTATATGATCTCCAAAGTAGCTGGTACGCTGACAGACTCAAAACACAATTTGGGAAGTCCTTTTTGAACCATTATTATACTGTGGAGTGGTTGCAGGTCCAATTCAACAAGGCCATTCCACCTGTAGTCCCAGGGGACCACCGAAACAAGGGAGCCAGTTTATACACTTCATCTTTTAATGAGTTAGAAGTTTAGAAGAAGTTATGATCTCATACAAAAAGTCACCCTGGTGGCTCCTCCACAAGCCACACACATTGCCCTAATTACTCCAAGTAACTAAATTCAGTTGTGTAATTCTGAGCCAATTTTTTTTTCCCCCAAGTAGCACATCAGGAATTTAATGCACAATGTGCAGATGCACATATCCAAGTGTGTGCATTTGCTTATGCTTCATAAACCTTCTGGTAAGGTTTAATTCTCACTGAATCATAAATATCTGAAGAAGATTGAACTCAGAGGATTTTCAATTTTCACAGAGTAAACACTTTAAACCTCAGAGCTGGATTTTATTTCCTGCTGTTATGCAAGCGGTTTAAAGCACTGAAATACATTCTGGAACTACCAAACACATGGCCCAGGACTTGTCACATAGTGATTGATCTCTCCCTCTTCCCAACCCATTTCAACCAAGACTGCATATTCTTGTCATGTACTACAGCCAAGTTGTTTGGGTTTGTTTTTTTTCATCTGTGGGCCAGATAGATAGAAATTTGTTCCAGCCTGAAATCAGAATTGAAGCGAACTAGTTCCTAGTGAATTGATATCCCCCAACCAAACACATCTCTCACAAAGGATTAGGCAACATTTCTGCCATCTGATCTTCCCAGAGGAGTGAGAACAGCTTTAGCAATGCTTTGCACTCCTGTAGAGCAAACTGTTGAAAAATTCAGGTAAACATACACCCACCCTGTTCCTCCAATCTCACCTTTCTCCCAGCCAGAGCTGCCTCCTTCAGGTGGTTCAAGCAGAGGAAATTTTCACCTTTATGACCAAATCCTGAAGTTCTGTGACTGGATTTACAAGAGGCAGCTGCTAATAATCCTGTGATGAACCTTCAATGAGTTCAAGCCTGAATCAAATCCAATTCTGCAGTCATTTCCTCTGAAGCCATAGGAATACTTGTTAAAAGGGAAAGATCTCTGCAAACATCAGAAAAAGGTGTGTGACTAGTCAGTTGCCTAAGCTTGTTTCATGCTAAAAATACTTTCAGAATGTTTGTTTCTGTCCTAGTGCCCTCCTGGTGAAAAAAAAACAAAACAAAAACCTCAGAAGCAAAAATAACAAAAGAAATACGTCCTTGTTTTGACTGCAGAAGAATAGCCAAATTCGTTACAACCACGAAATCAGACTAGAAAGTAATATAAGAATGTGTTTGCAGTGAAAAGTGGGTAACTTGGCTCTAAGAAGAAGTTTGAAGGCAAAACCACCTCAGATAAGAATTGCACTTTAACTAAGAGAGTCAATGCTATTTTCCCAAACAGCTGTAAATCAGGTCCTTGTATATGCAATAAAAAGCTAAAAGCTCGTATATCAGCTGCCAAAACCAAACGCCAAAAGCTGTTACAATTGAGTAAGAAATTAGTATAATTTCTACAAGCTGATAGGGATATTTGTTCTCTATTTTACACTTCTTAAAATCATGTGTCTTTTTTCCCCCTTATTATCTTGTTTTCAAATAATTATTTTTCCTCAGTCTTCTCAAGAGCTATGTCTCTGGGCTTATGCATAGCTGAGCAAATTCAATCTCAGTTAAAAAAAAAACCCCAAAGACTTGCTTCTCTGAAAGACACAGATGAAGACATGTCTTCAGGAAGAGTGCAAATATTTCTGTACTTCCCACCTCTCTAGCACTTACATACCTTGGTGTCAATCTCAGGTAACTTTCTAGACCTTCATCTGTAACGTCATATGTCACTGTAATAACAGAGCCAGCTCTAAGCTTCTCGCTTGCAGTCGGAGTTGTGAAGTGCAACTCCGTGTGAAGAACGGTGGTGTAGATGCCCCAGGCACCAGACTGAAAGGAAATGAAAGAGATTTTCAGGAGCCAGAGAAGACAACCAGCGGGGAGCAAGGAAGCTGTGAAGGAAGCATGAAGAAACGCTTCTGGGAACTGTAATCAGTGTCTTCTTCTCTTGGGCACCCAAGGGATATTTCACCCCATTAATCTGCGCCAAATATGAGGCCAAAAGAGTCCTTGAGGACTGCCATGCTGTGTTGGTGGCTGCAGTTTGGGGCAGCAGGGTGCCAGAGCAATATCCATGTGAGACAACACATGCTATTGAGAAAGCATCTCCTCTCCTTTGCCCTGGAGTACTGGACACTGCTCATAGTTTGTATACACCCAGGTACAAACATGCTCACTCCTGCTCTGAGATCTTTCCAGAAAAAGGTAGAACTCCCCATGCTCAGCAGGTCTTTGGTGGGACATGCAGAGCTGCACAAAGGACCTCAGCTCAGGATACAGAAAGAGCTCCTCTGTGCACAGACACAAGCACATGGGAAAAGTGAGCAATGGATGGAAGGAACAAATGTGACAATACTGAGATGCTGTGTGATGTGTGTGAGGACCCTGCAGTGGCTTTTAAATCAGGCAGGCAGAGAACATTCAGCATTAGGGCTCCTGACAGCCTAACTTAAGTGCAGGCATACCTACAGCTTTAGCACCCCACAAAAACAATTTTGCTCCACCATCCACTTCTATCTGTTGCCTGTGACAACCACCTCATGCTGCCTGTTGCATGGCACAATTTTAACTGTGGTGGTTATTGGCAGTAACGTGCTGGAGGACAGAAGCATAATTGGTCTAAAATGTGGAAAACCTTGAGGAGGCTGTGACCATCTGTAGCTAATACAAATGGCAAGTTGGACACAACCTTTAGCTGAGGATATTCGCACTTCCCTAACAACACTTATTACCAAAAGTGGGCAATGATCCCTTCCATACATACCTATAGCTACACCTGTATATAGACACCCACACAGCTTGATACTTAAATCTGTGGTTTAGTGTCTAATACTGATTATCGTGGGAGACCTACAGTGTGACCTGGTACATCCATTACTCTACCAAAGACGGACAATCAATAACATCTCTTCTCATGACTCTTGTGTGCCTAGGGGTGCTGTTGCAGTAGTGGATGCAGGAGATTCATATACCCAGTAGAGTCCCAGAGAAGGTGTAGCTACTGGCCAGCCACCTACAGATGCATCAGCAATGTCCTGAGGTACGCTGCCACCTTGTTGTAGTTTGGAGAGATGACAGTGAGCAGCTTTTGCTCCTTCCACTCCATTCACAGCAAGGTTATCTGGCATCCAAACAAGGGTTGCTGTGTTCGTTGTGGAGATTAGGAGTGATGAGGGCACTGACTGTTTAACAGTACAGCCTGGCAGTCCTGCAGGACACAGTAATTCTATTCAGATGCACTCGAAGAACCTTTCAGCCCTGATACTACAAACATACTATAAAAACACATATAATTTGATGGTTTCTGGTTTGTCTAGAGTAGTATGAGAACAGGAACCATATACCATAACAAGCAGGACAATGCATCTAGACTTGTCAGCAGGTTTAAGCCAGCCTAAGGACTGTCTGACTTCTTCAAAGTGTGTAGCTGGCAGCACATTTCACTGTAAGTGAGGTATTTTTGCTCACATCTCTATATTGAGTGTGGCCAGGGGCTAAAGCAGAGCCCTGCCCCATTCCGGAATAAAGGAGTAGGGACTGAAAAGATGAGAAAACAAGCCTTGTCCTTGCCCTAACATTTTACACAAAAACAGAGGAGAAAATTAAGTGGCCTTATAGCTTCTGCTTCAGATCCCTCCTGCCTGGGACATCTTGGCCCTTCTAACCAACACAGCACTTACTGCCCGAACACAGCGGTGGTAGCAGTGGGGTGGCATGGGATGGGATGGCAGTTTCCCTGCAGCAGAGCAAGCTCAGCTTCCTTTTTACCACCCCTCACCGAAGACTGTATCTTAAACCAGCATGGAATCTGTGTTGAGAATTACAGTCTGGATGGAAAAAATTACATCATAATCACAATTGTGTTAGCAACAACAGTTATTTCATGCAAAAAGGAGGGAATCAGAGTCATCGAGAAGTTGAAAGATGAAGAAAGCAAGGACCTGTGAACTCCATGAAACTTCAGACTGGCTACAGCAAATTCAGCCAAGCTACACTGGGAGAAAGACTATAAGCAGGAACAGAATCAAGCCCACAGCCCTGCATTTCATCATCTCAGCAAAATACATATGAAAAAAAAAAAAGTCTGAATGAACACCTTGACAAAGAACTGCAAACATTTTAGAAGCTAAAGGTCCAAAGTTGCAGGACTGGAAGCCTCATGGACTGTGTGTTGCTCTGGATAGCTTCAGCTTCAGGATGAAGCACTCACTTCCCACAGATGTGAAAAGAAACCAGTAGGGTGCAAAGGAGCAAGAAATTCATTTCTTTGGGTGAACTGTGGCCTGTTGACATATCTGCCCATTTAAGACGTCCTCTACACGCTTCTTGGAGCTTGCACACACACACACAGAGGTTTAATGGGTTCAGCTTAAAATAGCCATTTCTAAGAGCTATAGATTTACTTACATAACCCAGGATGAAAGTGGCTGCAAAGTATACAGTCACATAGCTTTATCTCCATTGCTACAGAAACATTCCCTTAAACTGTCACTGCTCTGTATCATGGTCAGTATTTCACAGTGGTCTTCTCCAAGTTACAGGCTGGGGTTTTCTTACTATTTCCTGAGGTGCTTTTAGAGTTTCTATCAAGAATCTGGGACCAATTATCATGAGAAAGCCAAAGCAAGAGTGAAAGTTAATTACTTAAAAGAACACTAAACTGAAGTCAAACAACCTTATTTCTGTGCCTCAGGATAGGATCTCAGACCTTTTATAAGAAAATAAAATAAAAGACAAGACAGTAAGAACCTCAGGAAATTCATCTTAGCACTAATGATTTGAAAGTTCCATTTTCTGGAACCCGGAATAATAATGTTCAAAAGTAAGGCATCTAAAAAAAAAGAAAAAGAAAAGTCTACAGATGAACTAATTCTTTTAGCTTAATTCATTTAAAATGCAGAACTCTGAGAATTTTTTAAAATAGACAATATGAACTGTTCAGGACTTGCTCACAATCTTTTATTTTTCTGACTGTCAGCAAGAAGCAAATACTACCTCATGGCACATGGTCTATGATTGTGAGAGATGACGGCGTTGTCCCTCACATCCTTTCTTTCCTTCATGTTAATTAGAACTGAAGACCAAAAATGTGTGGCTCTCCACACTCAGGAGATGTGTAAACTACAAGAGAAACGTCTTGCCTGCACATTTTGCACACCAGGTAAGGAGACACTCTTTCCTTCCCCTCTCCTATTTCAGTGTTTCTACTAAGGCATATTCAGCTGTACTAAGCTATACAGTGCAGCAAAAGCTATTTATGAACTCTCACATCCGTGCACACATCGTGGTAATAACACAAGACTTTAGTAACTGGGAACATTTTTCTAAAGGAAACCTTATTTCCTTGACTTCCACAGGAAGGAGGAGAGGACCCTGCTCAAAACTCTCAGACCTGCGTTTAAAGCACCGATGGGAGACCAAAGCAGATATTCAAAAACTCCACTAGGCTTCACCCTCAAAGATGAAATGCCATTGTGGCTGCTCATTCAAAATTAGGCTTAATTGATTCAGACATCACTTGCATAACAGAAAGGGTAACTTTGATCAAAGTGCTCACCAAAAGGAAATGAAACCACTAACACCACGTGAAGAGCTGAAAATAAGCAAACAGCGATGCAGCTAACACAACTCATGGACACTGCACATCTTGATTTTCTTAGATGGCCTCTGCTTAAGGATTTCAACCAAAGGCTCTTCAGAAACCTGGGGGTGATTCTCAAAAAATGTAGCCCTGGGCACTGATTGTGAAGAACCCTGAGAGACCTCACCTGTCACAGAACCTCCTAAGATTTGTGTTGTGTCTCTGACAAGAGAAGCACGTCCCTGTGCTAGCTTTTGCTGTTGGAGCGAGTGAACAGAAAGAATTATCACTCCTATAGCATTTGGTGGTATTGGTAAGTCAAAACCTGATTCATATTGTTCATTTTTCCCCCAGAAGATTATTTGGCTCTGCAACAAAGTAACAAGCATTTTCTAAATTCCTAGCGAATAAAAAAATAAACCACCATATTCTCAAGTGTCACAAAAGCATTCATTATTTTTTTAACCTTTTAATTTTACTTTTAAAATGTGGTGATTTTATACCTTGATTTTTCAGAACAAAAAATCTTGACTAATGTCTCATACATATGGAATGTGACAGTGCCACCAAATCATCTTTTTCTCATGGGAAAAAAAAATAAACCTGTTCCAATTTATATCTTTAAAGATTTGATTCACTTTATTTTTTTTTTTCCTGAAGGAATTAAACTAAAGTGGCACCAAATAACCACAGCACCAACCCTCAGCAATACTACTTGAGCTGATGTGCACTCCTGCTCTTATGAGGAAGGATGCCAGTCCACCACACAGTCTCCCTTTCCTTCTCCTTCCCCCAGTCTATTATGTATTCGACCCTGTGGTGTGGTGACTGATAAAGATGTTGCATATCCTTGTAAAACTATTTCCTGCACTTGTAAATACAAGTATTATTTCATCTAGTATAAAAAAACATGCTGCAGTACATACTGCAACTTTATTTTCTTCCTATTTTTCTGTGTTGCATTTTGATATGACATTTTTCTAAAGGAAACCTTATTTCCTTGACTTCCACAGGAGGGCCTGTATCTTCAGGGGTTTGAGCCTTTACTTCTCGATCATTTGATATAAAAAACCTAATAAACAGACCCAAAATAAAGCTAATCCCTTTACTTTTACAAAGGGACTATTTAGATTATATAATACAGAGAAATAAAATACTTCAGCTGCTCAGCCACCATTTGAGAAAGAAACACTGTGTTAAGGACAGGCAAATATCACACTCATAGTTTGATTTTACTTACCATAGTTGTAGCAACTCTTCAGTTTATCAGAGTACAAGATGCTAACAAAGAGTAGCATGGCCTGTCTGGCTTTCAATGTATTTTGTGCCTCTGATGTCACTCTCAGAGCTTCCTCTTTCTCAATGGCCAAATCACTCTTAGAAATATTGCAACAGGAACAAGCAAGTTCTTTTAAAGCCATGCAAAGACCATGACTACAAACCGCATCTTTAAATAAACTGCTGTCCTCTTCAAAAGGAAGTGTATCTGCTGTGAATTATTGTAATGTCTAAGACAAGAAATGGTATTTTGACTTGCATTTCATAGGGTTTTCCCAACACTCATGAGCACACCCTCACAGCCCTCCTCCAAGAACGGAAGCTGTTCCTTCTCCCACTGTGGAGGAAGAGGCGCTGTGAAACCCCATGAGTGATTTGAGGGTAATGGAAGAAATTTGGGGTAAGGCTCAGCTCAGCTCATGCCCCTCTCAGCTGTCAGACCCACCTCCTGATTCAAACCCAGCAATGTCTTCTCCTTGGGCAGACAAGTCACTGCTGCTGCCCATAGTGAGATTCTTTGGCCAAAAAGAAAAAAGGAGGGGAAAGGAATCTTCCACACTTTTCTACACCTTTTCCAGCTCTTCGCCTTCTCAGGATCTTAAATTGTTGATTATCAATGGTAAACAAGGAGATAATCAGCCCCTCCCCTTGAAGCCAGCTGGTGGTTAACCAGCAGCACCCAACTGGGCACTGAACCGTTGCACCAGCCAATTCTTCTTGTGACTTGCTGAGGCCACCACACAACAGGAGCTCAATTCAGCAGGATCTTTTAGTTTGGCTTGGAGAAGAGGAGACTGAGGGGTGTCCTTATTAATGTTTATAAATATGTACAGGGTGAGTGTCAGGAGGATGGAGCCAGGCTCTTCTCAGTGACATCCAATGATAGGACACGGGGCAATGGGTGCAAGCTGGAACATAGGAGGTTCCACTTAAATATGAGGAAAAAATTCTTCACAGTGAGGGTGACTGAAAACTGGAATGGGCTGCCCAGGGAGGTTGTGGAGTCTCCTTCTCTGAAGACATTCAAAACTCGCCTGGACGCATTCCTGAGTGATCTGATCTAGGTATTCCTGCTCCGGCAGGGGAGCTGGACTAGATGATCTTTCAAGGTCCCTTCCAATCCCTGATTTTATGTGATTCTGTGTGATCCTCCTCTTCCCAGATGGTGCAGAAACTTCACTAGCTGTAGAGAATAATAGGCTGAAATGCAAATCACTGCCTACCTGTGACTCAAACAAACAAACAAAGATGAGAAGGCTCAGATCCTGAGCTGGCACTGCTGTCCTGTACTGCCAGTAAAAAAAGATTTGCCAACATATGTATCACCGAGTTGTTTATTACTGAATCACATCACATCCATACCTATCCTGAGCAATCTGTTGCTAGGTGCTGATTTATTTGATAGTTAGTAGACTTTGAACATTTTTCCAGAAAGGAATCCTGGTGGTTTTGTTGTTATTTTGTTCAAATGAAAAAAAAAAAAAAAAGTAGCTGAAAAAACTCATATGACTCTTCAGCAGACATTGGAAAAAACCCAACTGTGCTTGCATCGTGGCAGACCTTGAAATCAGATCAAACAGCAATTGTGAAGCAGCCTCTTTTGAACTGCAAGAGCAGGTGTAGGGAATTATTTAACCTTAAGCTCTTATGATGAGATTAGATGCAAAACCTGAAGAGGCTGGTTCAGAAACAACCCTAATCAACCAATCTTTCACAAGACTCATACTGTTCTTCAAAATAAGATGAATCTTTGAACTGGCTGATCTTGGGAGATTTATTCTATCATACTTTTGGTCCTGTAATTTTGCACCATTGAAGTAAAACTCAAAGGACTAATTAGGCTTTCCATTTTAGCTAAACATAAACACATCTTTTTCCATTTCTGTAGATTGTTTTACATTTAAGGATGTCAAAATACACCACAGAGCCCATGAAATGGTATTCGCTTTTGCAGCGAAGGGAAAGAAAATGACGCATAGGAAATTGCAATGACCCTGCTGGAAGTCACAGAGAGGTACTGTTTAGAAAAGACCTACTGCAAGCCCTGTGCCCAGTAAGAAGTTACCTGGCTGCTCTGTGAACTGGAGGCTGTTGTGACTCCACAGCACCAGCTCTAAAGACAAGACCTAGGGCTATGGGGCTCTTCTAACGAAGCAGGTTTGTGGCTGGTGAGACTAGATGCAAGCTAAGGTTTAACACCTGCTTCCCAAAGGCAGTTGAGACTGTGTCCTCTCCCTGCCCTGGGCAGCAGGTGTCCCCCTGAGGGTGGCAGGACATGGCAGTGGAGGAGCCCATCAGAAATTAATCCAGCACTTTGTGCATTTTGGCAGGCAAGTACCATGCTGGCAGGATACGCCCTGTGGTGCAGCTAACACTGGTGGTGTGTGTGGTGGATGCACTGCGCTGTGTGCCTGAGGATGGTGGTGATCCACACAACCGTCCACACAGCTTCAGCTTTCTCCATGGATGGCTGAGCAACGCAGGCTCAGCAGTGGCAGATCCTAGGTATGGTCTTCAGTGAAGAGAGATCTGAGTATCAGACAAAACCAGGGCCCAGACTTCCACTAAACACTGGGAAAAAAACAGGCTCAAACCTCACTGCCTCTAGCTGCTGGTAATGAGATGGACCTGAATTTCGTAGGCACAAAGCCTTGGTATTGGAAGTCTCAACATGGATCTGAACAGATCAGAGCTAAAATTGCCAAAAAATACAATAAAATCCCACTGCTAAATGCAGAGAAAGGCACTGCATTTCTCCACAAGAATCTCTCTTCTATTCTGTTCTACTGAATAAATCTTTGAGCAAGAATAAACCAAATATTTGCTATCTGACCAATTTCAAGGCCAAAGCTATACATTCACAGCTCGCTCATGCTCTAGCTTTTCTAAAAAGGAGACGGTTACAGCGAATTAAGTTACTTTCTAGTATCCCTTTATACACATGCCACATTGTGATTTTGTTATTTGTACTAAATTTTAAAAGCATGAATTTATAAATTCAGGTCACTTTTAAATGAAAATCTGTATTCACATCTCTTTGAATACTACCATCCGTCTCTGTAAACTTCCAGAACAGGTGAGGGAGAAAGATCCATATGCTGTACCTTGTATGGAGATCCTGCTGGCTTACCCATTTCAAAACTCCATCTAACCTTCCAGCCCTTTGAAAGGCATCGGTGAAGTTAGGATGCAGGAGTGGGCCCAGAGCCCTCCGAAGTCACTGGGTACCTCATGGCTTTCTGTAAGCTTTGGATTTGGAAGGCAACACCTGTACAAAACCTAAACCTCAGAAAACTGAGTGCAGAAGAACAAAAGGCATTGATTGTATTGGCAGATGCGGAGCTTGTGGCAGCTTCAAGTCATTTTGTGTACGAGGAATTTAGGATACAGGACAAGACTGGCTCAGTTTTTGCAAGGAGGTGGGGTTAAGCTGTCTCTTGCAGCCTAGCTCCTAGCAAAGTCTCTTTCATAAATAATTCTTTTTCTTTTTCTCTTGCAGGGCTGTGCTGGAAGGATACAACAGAGCAGGAGGCTGAAAGCTCAACTACCCAAAAGCTCGTCACCCTAATGCGCTCCTGCTGAGCACAGCAGGGCCTCTACAAAAGAGGAAACCAAGTGGAGAGCATACAAGCAGTAGCATTTACTGCAGAGCTCAGAAAAACAAAACTGGAAGGCAAAGCTTTAGTCCTGGATCCTGCCACTTCCACTTTGCAGGCTGAGCTCCTCACCCGCATTCACACTGACATCACACATTGATCCTGCAGTAAGATCCACGCAAGCATGAAGTCCTAAATAACACTAATTACCCCATGCCCTTCAGCAGCACTGCTTTTTCCATCCAGCTTGTAGCATCCGTAATAATTTTGCAGGGGATACACCAGGAGGTGTAACTCTGAAACAACATCACCTCACATGAGGGCGACACATCATTCGTTGCTTTGCACGCTTACTTGCTTTGCCCAAATCCTTGTACATTTGTGCATCTTTGAGGTAAAAAGGGTGAGAAAAGCAGCCTGATTCCTTTTTATGACAGAGACAAAATTTTCCAGAAAACAATTCTCTGTTAAAAAAGCGAGAACAATACAAAGGCTTCAAATGCATTAAAAAGTAAACAGCATAAAAATAAGCCATGATTGTTTGGTGGTGGTGCAATCCGGCTAGAAGCAGGTCACAGTTGAGGTGTCACAAATTACAACACGATGTAAAAATTACTAGCAAGATATAGCATAGTTTTCAGTCTCCTCATCTTGCACAAAGCTGTAGAGAAAACAACATTCAGCCGCACACGCAGCAGTAAGATCCTGAATGCAAGTGCAAGCAAACCTTCAAAGCTGACAATCAGAGATGCTATAAACCTGTGGGTACTGTTGGAGGCAAGTAGAGATTTGCACATCTTTAAATCTGGCCATTAATTCCAGTGAGAGAGTTGGAAAAATAGTGTGTCACTGCTTCATACCTGAAACCATAGTTAGAAACCAGGGAATATGAAAACAAACAACAATGACAAAAGACTACTCTTTCTGAGGTAAGAAAAGTAGGGAGAGTAAGGGAATACAGAAGAAAGCCAGCAGAAGACTCTGTGGAAGAGCACTCACCAGAGAGGCCTTGCTGACGACAGGAGTCTCGCTATGACTGTCTACTTGGGAGTCTGTACAGCCTCAGAAACTGCGTCTTCAGAAGCAAATCAAAACCCACTCTCTCTACTCATACAATCCTGAATCCAGGAAAATCTGGCAGTAATGAACCCGGCAGAATCTTTGAAAAGCTTCTTTCTTTGTCTCTCAAATTCAGCAATGTAATGTTTAAGGTAATACTTTATAAAAATAACCTTCTGTCTCCACAAAATGGGTTTACAAAAAAAACCCAGTAACTGCTGTCTCAAAAATACATATAACACAATAAATCTACACAGTTAAAAAGGTAACAAGTCAAATGAAACTTTAAAATAAAGCTATAACAATTACTCCATTAATATCACTCTTATAATGAGAATATAATTGGTTTCTCAAAGTCATCTTTCTTCCTAAAAATTGGACCCCTTTCTTACAAAGAAAGGGAGGTGTAAACTCGGCCCATTCAGTTAATAATACAGAGTGAAAGTCTGTAAATGCAAAGATATACACACTGCTGAGCCTTTCCACAACTACCTGTGAGTCACGAGGACCTATTTGGCAGAGTAAGGTTCCCCTTTATGCCAGGAGAAGCCTGGTGAGCAGGGAGCTCCAACATCTGGCCCATGCAATCAGGGAGCTCGGACGTGTAGCCCTTGCAATGGGTGTACCAGGTTGTCACAGCCAAATACACATAGTCACAGGCATGTTTAGATGGTTCCGAATTTTTGTATCACCTACCATATATGTCTACAACTCACCTGAATCTGGACCAAAATTACTTACCAGAAACTGCTCAAACACTGCAGTTACTTAATTCCCAAGATATATATCATTTTGGTATCCAATAGTTTGCGTGACAGCAATAAATCCATCATGCATCGGAATGAGAATACCCTCCATGAACAGACAATGCTGTTGAAAGAGTATATCGAGGCCAGAGAGACACACACCAAATTCCCTGTCGGTGAGTTCTCTCCTTTAGGATACATGTCTTTTATAACACGTACCTTCACTGTTTGAGAAAAAAGCTTTATTACAATGAAAGGGAAATATCGACTACACATAAATAATGCCAAGTAAAAGAGTAAATCATGGGCCTGTAAAACCAGTATCATGTATTAAAGTTGTTACAGATGCCCTGAGGCAGTGCAGCACAGTTTTTTCGAAGTAACACTGGAAATAGATAGTTCAAGGTACATTGCAAACTTGTTCCAAAATGCCCTCACCCTCAGCTGGTGTTCAGCGTGGTGCTGGCATTGAAACTGCCATCAGCAAAGCTGTAACAATTTATTCCCAACAGGAACCTGACCCAAGTCTGTGAGTCAAGAAGTAAATTTTGCAATATCCCCTAAATCATGAAAGGCGGTGATGTGAAGGGTTTCAGATGCTCTTACAAGGCAGCCAGGAGGGAAGCATGACCTTCATTTCTGGACTGTTTTCTTGTATCTCCATACTTTCATCATTTTCATTTTTTCTATCTTACATCAGTTGGCATTTCCATACTTTTGACTTGGTTTAGTTAGCCTGGTACCCTATGGAAATCAGATTTCCAGGACCAGTCGATGTATGTGTCTGTAGTAAGCCTTTAATGCTGAGTTCAGACAAATGAGACAGATACTGGAGATCTCAAACATGATGAACTCACCATGTATTTTGTAACTCCAGAGTGAGGGAAGGCCAAGGGTTCAATTCTGTCGGCCAAATCAGTCAAATGAGGCAGCCTGCATGTCAAAATATTTAGTGGGAGAAAGGCTGTATGCAAAAGGATGGGAATTTTATAGGCCACATGGTGAGAATAGACAATAATCGTATAATTTAAACATCTATGACCAAGCTCAAGGCTGCAGGAAACTGAGTTTCCACAGTATTCTCTGTAGTCACAGGATTTTGCAGGCACAGCTTTGTGAACAAGCCAAATTCATACCAGTTGCTATATTTAAGCTAATATTCATTATGAGATTTTCATTATTAAGCTTTACTGTGTTACACCATAAACGGGCCTGTTGCTGGAATCTGAGGGAATTCAGCAGCCGTGCTGGGCCGGCCATCTCTGCACAACCCTCAGAAAAGCTCTGTGTAGCGTTTGTGCACCTAAAAGGATGAAGAAACAACTGGATAGGAACAAACTAGTCCAACAGGTAGAGTTGAAGCTTCGATAATTGCTCCTATTTTAATTTGCTCCCATTGCAACCAGTGGCAGGTCAACACTGCGGTTGCTGGTGGCGATGGTCTGCAGGGCAGGTCACTGCAGGGCAGTAACAGCTGAATGTCAGTCCCATCTGCTCCCACCACATCCATCCCTGGGCCATTTCTCATTCCAGCTCAGATAGCAATTTCCCCAAGAGACGGGAAATCATTCCCATCTCTTGGGGAAATTGCTATCCCAAAATTCCTCTCTACCCTGCATTCAGCAGGGTAGAGAGGAAGCCCGTCTTTCTTAATCCCACTTCTGGGACTTAGGCATTGCTGTTGCTGGAATAAACTGCTAGTTTTAAACCTAGAATTTAATTAAAGTATCCCCAGGATTTTTCTCCTATAAATCAGTGACCCTTCTCCTACTGCCTAACCAGAATTATTTGCAAACTGTAATGGCTACTGCAGGCAAAAGAGGTCTCCGGGCTGCACCAGTAGCTGTGATGTAACACATGAGCAAAAGTCAATATGTAATTGACTTCTCAGGGAATTCAGTGCAGCCACACAACCAAGCAGCTCTGACAGGCTTTTGGCATTCAGGCAGCAGCTAGGCCTGCCAGAAACTGGAACAGACTGAGAAGACCAGTTGCTTCTCCAAGGATTTTTCTAAGATCATCTTGCTTGAGTGCAGGGTAACACCCAGGCCCATGAAACCCATGCTGCTTAGGGATCAGGGATCTAGGTGAGCATCAGTGCTGCAGAACTTCAAAGCCTTTACTTCTGCTTTTGGCCAGTCAGCGATTATTTACCGTGGCATGAATGACAGGAGTAGCTATGATGAATATGGGCCACAGCTACCATGATTATAGATTGTGACATCAGGCTGGAGCACAACATCTCAGCAGAAACAGGACCCCTAGACAATAATCTAGGGCTTTGCGTCTCTGCAAACAGTCTGGGAGGGAAGGACTTGGGGCAGGATATTTTGCTCAGTTGAGCAATGGGACAGTTAATTGTACAGAGGGAACAGCTCTTCTTTGAGAAGCAGGCTAATAATTGCCCTTGTTTCTCTACAATTAGTCCTTATAGTGATAGGTGTAGGGCCATCACTGACCCCTGTTATCAGGAGCACAGTAGGTCACCATCTATGCAAGTTTGAGAGCCCAACTGGATGTTTTGCTCTATGTTTTGCAAGGGTGGAAGGCCACATGTTCCCATGCTGAAATGAACCATAAGGTGGCACTGCTTTGAAACATTACCTCAGAATATTTCCCCATTATACATGATACACATTCTATACTCACAAGCACACCAAGAGTTCCCACTGAAATCATGTGAATAAAGTCATCCTACAGAAATCTCAGTGATGTAGTGAGGATTTACATATGCACTTTAAAATGTATTATTTATGCTTAAATTGCTAATTTTTCTCCTGAAAAACAAAGTGTCTCAGACACTTTTGTTCAAGCACTGCACCTCCTATTTCAAATGTAGGGTTGTGTGTGTAACACCCCCCCCCATTTTGTATGATTGATTGTCCTCTGGCATGTATTACCATAAAGATTCTGCTCTTTTTCTGTGCCACATTAATAGCCAACAAAGACACTTCTAAGAAGTCATTTTCTGATTCACATCCAAACTGCAGAAATAAGGGTGGCAGAGAGTTTGGGAAAGTGGGCTTTGCAAGCAGAGTCACAGGGAATAAATGGCAAAGTGACCTACGGAGATTCCCTGTGACTATTGATTTGTTATTGCAGAACAGCACAGTATAACAGGCACCACTTTAAATGCATGGCAAAAGAGACCTAAACCCCGCTATAAGAAGGAAGAGGATGATGGCAATCTGGGAGAGAAGAGTGTGAGTCAGATTCTTAACAAATGTTGAATGCAAAGACAAGGACCCTAATGAAAAGCTCATATCTGCCAAATATCCTTTGCACACACAGAGAAGGAGATGCTGGTTGCGTGTTGGTGTACAGTGCCAGTTATTCATAGCACAAGGAAAAGAAACAGGTCAGAAGATAAATGCTCACCAAGTGAAGTACCTTCTGCAGGGCCGTCACGTAGGAGCCCAGCTGATCAGAAAACAGCAAGGCCATGAGTTCAGGTCCACCTTCATCTTCTGTATCCAGCTGGTCTCCTGCACTGCAAAGAACTCATTTTTTCAGACAGCTCTTTACTATGAACATGTAAGGTCCTGAACCATTGTTATTTTTGCAGTTTCTACCACGAAGTATGACTTGCCCACCTCCAGCTATGCTATGCACAGCTATGCAGAAGAACACATTAGGGAGAGAGCAGAACTACTTGAGCCTAGCCTTACATATTTTCTTTCTTACAGGTACTTTTGATCTAGCATTCCATTTCAATAGTGACCTTGCACTGGCATCCTATTAGCCAATGGCTTAAAGTGTTCAAAAAGCCAGTGAGATGACGGATGGGCAACAAAACCCTTTCCAAGCGCACTGCACAATGGAATAACAAAGCTGTGCCAGATAAAGACTGGCTTCAGGAGGTGCAATTGCCAGTGAACTGACCCGGGCTGCATCTCAACCAACAAACAACATCCATTCATTCGTGCATCTGTCTGGATTCATCGATTCAATCTGCCCACGGAGCAGAAGACACCCTCATACACAGTCTGGCAGAATGCAAAGCAGTCAAGTGAAACAGCTGGAGAGCCACCAAAACAGTCCACCCATATAAACATGAGGATGTCCTCATTTACTATAAACTTACTGGCATTTCAAATGGGAGAATATGCTAATTCATATCAAGAATGTAAACAGAGATCTCTTCAGCGTGTAGCGACTCAGACAATTTTGAGTTGATCCCTACCACTCTGGTAAGGTAACGTGAAGCTTACTGCTGCCGCAGTTCTCTGAAAAACCCTGCATTCATTTAAAAACCAAAAGGCAGCGATAGTGGGAGGTAGGAGGATGGAGGAACTTGTGAACATCAGCATGCAGAGTTAATAAGATTCTATCAGTAAGACTCATATGATGAGTTTTAGTCTTTTTTTCCCCCTCTTCTGAGCATCCAAGATTGTCTTTATTTCAAATATCACCATAGGAGCAGTAATTAATTCAAAAGAAGTGGGATTTACTCTAAATGAGCGAGAAAAATATTCTAAAACATTCTGAGCTCCAAACCTTAACAAAAAGGAAAGGATTTCCCTTTAAACCACAACAACAATGAAGCCCACTATTTTTCTCCCTTTTTTCACTCAGCAAATACACTGACTGTATAAAAATGACACATTGCCTTTCTTTGAGAAGTAGTCTATCAAATTCTCCTTTTCTGTCCCCAGTAATAGCTAACTGAAGACTAGCAGGGGCAGTGAGAAGCACTTGACTCTTACGGGTCTATATGAGCTCGATAGCAACAGCAGTTACCAGACTGGAGCCCAAACATTAAATACTATTATACCCTTAGAATCCAACACAGAAGCACTTCAATTACCCAAGCCTTGTTGTTATCCCAGATGAGGTCATGATTCTTAATGCTTATCATATTGAATATTCCTGCCATTTTCTGAAAGCTTGATTATCAAAATTATCCCTTCTCCCTTGTGGCATATGGATAATTGAGGTTTATGCATTTCATGCAAAACAGGTTTTGTACCTCATTAAACAGACCCATCTGCATTTCCACAATGTAATTCCCGAACATAATCTGTGCAGTTTATACGCTCATGACTGGAGAGTGTGATGATGCTAACTATAAGGTAAACTGGGCTTGAGGTCTGAAACTGCTAGAAACTCACAAATCAAGTGGCAGGGCTCCAGCTTTAGAAGCAGATTGATTTTCTGCGCTCTGAATAGGCATGCAAAATGGCACCATTTGTTAACGCTGTGCAAGCTGTTTAGCAGAACAGTGTTTTACTCATGTCTAACTTACCCTGGCACTGATCAGCAGTTGTTTTTAGTAGGAGTGAGAGTCCAGAAGGCAAATCATACACAGCTCAAATAGTTTAAACTAGTACTACAATAAAAATGTGACATGCAGATATCCATTCTTAGTCTGTAGCAATGCAGGATACTTCACACAGAGCAAGCTCAGCGTATGAGCTCACAGACCCCTTTTTTTTACATCCTGGTGACAGACTACGCAGAACTCCTCAGCATGAATTAATTCCCATGTGTTTACCTCAAAAGCAAAAGTACACAACAGTATCAAGGCGTGAGACTCATTAATTGCCATTACTAGCATCTCGCTGGCTTTCTTAAAAGGGGAAACAAAACCCACAAGACACACAATCAAAGTCTAGGGGGAAAAAGAACACTTTACTAATCAGTCAGCCCACCTTCTTGGGAAGAGCTCATGAAAAGTGTAAGGAAATTCACAACTTCCAAAGCATCACAGGAGCCTGGTTCCCTGGTCACAGCATGTCACACCACCTAACAGAAACATTCTTAAAATTCATTAGTGAAAACTGGGACATCAGCTTCTGCTGTATTTTCAGGCAGACAGATTTACAGGTGATACACGAATCCAGCTCTGAGTAAATCATGTCGCTCTTTCATACCTCAGTATCTGAACAGCTTCCTAACAATTCAAGATAGCTGACTGAGACTCACACACAAAGTCCTCGTCACAAGGCCAACCTGTAGAAAGGTGCTGGCTCTGGAGGGGGGCTTTTGGGAAAGAAATAGGATTTAGAGAAAGGACAGGGGGAGAAAAATATCTGGTACCTGCCTCAGCCCAGTGATTGCAGAAAAGATGGAGCAGTGCCAAGCACCAGACAAGGGAACAACAGAATAGCCATAAAGGGAACTGGGAAGAGCAACACTAAAGTCACAGTAGCAGAAGACAGTGACCAGGGCTAAAGCAAGCCAGAGCTGCAGAGCCTGCCAGGTCTTGACAAGGCAGGCTGAAAGGTGGTGACATTGGTGGATGAACCCCAAGACAACAGCAGTGTGATCGAAGGTGGGAGGCAGCATATGTAGGAGCCCCTCCTTTGAAGGAGGACAGAAAATGAAGGTGTGATCACGGAGCAACCCAAGTTACAAAAAAAGATGATCCTTGCAGCTTCCAAGATGATGTTACTGTGAGCAAATGAATCTGATCAGCCTTTCTGTGAACAAGTCACGGTGTCAGGCTGTTGCGCTCAGAGGATTACAATCAGCAGACACAGCTGGTGAGGTATATGCCATTTAAAATGTCTCAGAAGGGCTGTTTCATGGATATTTCAGTATGCAGAAATGTAATTTGATCAGAAACATAATTATCTGTGTCCTAGTTCTTCTCTATACCTAAGTATTTGTCTTACAAGATACTACCTCAAATGCATCTCTAGATTTACTCTCTCTATATATAAAAAAAAGCTTGAATGATGTTCAGTGACCACTGATCAGAAAGCATCAGTGCAACCTGTAAAAGAAATACATTATAGTGTTTTAAAATTGATAATACTGAAATAGACTTTCATTTTTAACTTAGTATCTTATTCATTAAAAGCCTTCACCAGGAAAGTGATTTTATACAGCTAGAATTAGTTTACAGCCTTCACTTGAAAGATTTAATTCATCATACTCATTTCAACCCTATAGCATCTGCCATAAATCCACCTGTGGGAAGGCAGTCTCAGCTAAGGGTGCCTAGATCGAGTTGAGTTTAGCTCTTTGCAGGATTAAGCCCTGTGAAGCAGAAGTAGTCTGCAATACAGAGGAGGTCAGAGTAGAGTAATTCTCTAAGTGAGGCTGCAGATTATATCTCGTGCGGCAGGTTGCCAAGGAGCTGCTAGGAGCAGAGAACAAATACAGATGGGAGGAGGTGGATGCAGCAAGGGTAGGACTACACTAAAAAGGCTTTGGCTACAAAGGGATGACAACAACAGGCAGTAGCAGCAGACAAAGCACAGGACCTATGGAGCCCAGCCAAGGATGCTCCAGCAGAAGTAGCAGAAGAGCCTCTGAAGGTCCCAGCAATGCCTCCTCCCTTAGCTGGAGTTTCAGGACCACAGCTTTGTCAGGCGTCCTCAGTCCCAATTCACCTCCTTCAGCTCCTCTCTCCTCCTGCCCACTGCTCAGGAACCCAAGCACCATGCCTCAGATATTCTGGATTTGCTGTCTCTTTCTCTCCCCTCCATTCCCCTTTGCAAACTGAGGTACGGGGAAGAAGAAATTGCATGAGAAAAGTCTGAAATTGCAAAGCAAGCACTACTCTTAAACCCTATTAGGGTAAAAAGAACCTTAGTAAGCTCAATAACAGATATAAAAACCTGACAGCTCTTCCCTGCAGAATCATTCAGCTATTTCAAAGCTGCACTGGTTTCCCAAGCACTAGTTTAAGAACATTTCTTTATTCAGGAGAGCACTGATGCATGTGCCTACGCAAGTGTATGCTTTTA
Source organism: Jacana jacana (assembly GCA_013400555.1). Classification (NCBI taxonomy): domain Eukaryota; kingdom Metazoa; phylum Chordata; class Aves; order Charadriiformes; family Jacanidae; genus Jacana; species Jacana jacana. The sequence continues at coordinate 100,263 of VZTM01042698.1, read as the reverse complement.
CAATGCAGCATGTTAAAAAGACAAATTCTAATTGTCTTGGATAATACAGACATTTAAAACTACTGGGTCTCTCCTTGGCTTCTTTGGTGAACCCCACACAATAACATTTTATCTCTTGCCCTCTCATGTACCATAGTGATATCTGCATTGCTTCATAGTGGTGTCAGGAGGATTCGTTAATGCTTGCTTATAAGCACCGCAAAGATGAGAAGTCCTTGTAGGCATTAAGGTATATCAAGGCAATAGGTTTTTAATGCACACTTAGCACTGTGCTGAGTATCTCTCTCCTTCTACCACACCATATTAGCATCTCTAAAGCTGTTTGCCAAAATCTGCCGTGTGGGACAACCAAAGCTGATCACTGTATAGGCCCAGGGGACTGAACCAAACACTCAGACAAGTATCGTTAACAATTCGTATTTCAGGCACAGCAAAAATTTGAGACCACACATGCACTTTCAAAATCCCAACAGCAGCCATGCCAAGGAAGAAAATGTGCTTATGAAACCAAAACAGGCTCCAGAAGTGAGGAACAAATGAACTGATTGCTATTTAGCTTGGGGAAAGCATTACTTTTTCCTCAGTGATTCAGTGCCATACTTCCCTCTGATTTAGTGATTTGTGTCTTTCATTACTAAATTGTATTCTGTCCAAATTTAGTTACCACAGAGAACAGTAAACCCAGACTGAACACCTGAACAATTGTTACAGGCAGGCCAGCCTGGAGGTGGTGGTTCAGCACACCAGAACCAGCAATTACAAACCACTACCAGCATGCTCAGCTTTGCTGAGACTCATGCCAACAGTGCTTGGTTCATCAGGCAGCTCCCCTTCCTCTCCCCTGTCCCACCCTGTGCATGGAGACCTGGTCCACACACAGTCCCTTGCCCAGAAGCTATCTGGTTGACTGACCACCCTGCTCAGGTCATTTCTCCCCTGTCCCCGCAGTGCCACAGTTTGACAGGGACCCACATTCTCATTCAAACTTCACCCAGGAACCACAACTGGGAAACTGGAGCAGGCTCCGGAAAATTTGAGCCATCAGCTCTTGAAGACAGACCTATCTCCACCTAGACGGTCAAGAATCAAACTTGATGTGTTTGTTCCCTGAGCATCAGGATCTACCCTGGCTCCATCCCCTGTGTACAAAGGAGGCACAAGCACCCTTTGCAAGTGTTAATAACATGTGTTATTCTTCCAGCGGTGTTATTACGGGAGTGCTTTCTATGCCCAGCTTGTCACCTTACACTCTCTTGACCTTACCCTCAGAGGTTCTAGCAAAAGAATGATCTGTAGAGCTGAAGGAGGTTGGGAGGTGTGCTGGTACTGCTCCGGAGCCCTCCAGAAGGTCAGCACAAAGGCTCAGCTCCACCGCGGCTGGCAGCCACTCTCCTACTCTCCCTCTGGGAAGGTGCAGGCAGCAAGTGATACAGCCTTTGTGTTCTCATCCATGCACTGCTGGATAACAGAGCCCAGGAAAAAAAAAAAGGGAGGGATTTAAGGCAGCAGTGAGGAATTTCAAAGCTTTAAAGAAGTGGCGAAGAGAATCCGGCCACTTGTAAGTCTGAATCCTAGTTTGCCACAGCAGACTTTATATGATTTCTGTGATTCCAGGAAGGTATCTGCCTTTCTTTAATGAAAACATTCTGTCACCACCTGTCAGGAATAAATTCAGGCAAAGAAAACAAGACAATATTGAACTAGAAGACAGGATCTTGCAAAACATCAGAGCTGATTCATCCCTTCCCTTGCCTTCCCCCCCATCCTACTCCGGGCACCATGCCGAGAATGCATTAACTTAACCTGCTTGGGGATTTACATTAGATTACTATCCACTACCAGTGATTCAAAACTCCTTTATTCTCCACTATTGCCGTATTTCTGTAAGAGACTTACTGAATAAAAGTAACTTCATCTTGTTCTTGAATTATTCCAATTTGTGTAGAGTCTGGCAGCAGAAGTGACAAGTACAAAAGTCTGGACTACTCACACCCACCTCGAGAACTGGTACGCCAGGATATTAGGATATAAATCTGATATTTATCTCCCAACACGCAGGAATTACCAGAGGATTACGTATATAGATATACATTCTTGCTGGCTGAAGAGGCACTCCTACTTTTCAGGACCTGAAAACATTAGTTAAAAGAAATCACCTGTTGTAGAGCCAAGTTAAAAAAATTCTCTTGGACAAAAGTGCCCTTTTGGATCACATAACAAAAGGAGGAATGATAAATAACTGTCAGGAAACTGCGGCTGCTGTTATCACCCAAAGGACACTTCATTCTGTATACCCTGAACTGATTCTATGTAGTTTCTGCAATGACAGCACTAGGAGTTACAGCCTAGAAAGCTCTCTGGTTACCCTTCTCTCCAGTAATTAAAAAAAATAAAACTTTATTCCTGTAATATAACACTTACCACTCTGCAGAAGGACCTCTTTCCTGCTCTCTTCCCTCATCAAGGTAGCCTCTGTGCTCAGCTGCCTTCCTGTGGAGGAGCTCTGCAAGCCACAAAAGCCCAGTTTGCTGGAACCAGAACCAGTAGCTGATCTGGCAGCAACTAGCAACGGTGAAAAGTTTTCTTTGTGTTGCAAAGCAGTTTGAAAAAACAACTCTGTCTACCTGAGCTTTCCCACGGCCCGAACAAGCACCCTCAGTGACCGGCTGCTCCAGTGGGAAGGGAACGGCAGGGGATTGGAATGGGTCAGGGTCTGCCAGCAGAAGGAAAAAAGCCTCTCAGGCAGGACACAGCTTCTCAGCTGCAAGGCTAGGCGTGGTTATACCTTGGCTGAAAGTGGATGCAAGGACCAAAAAAGGTAGAAAAATTGTCCTAATTCTTTCTCATTAAGGGTAAGGAGAAATACATTCACTGAGGGAGATGAGAGAAGAGAAGAGGAAGAGGAATGGAAGAGAAGAGGAAGAGAAGAGAAAGAGAAGAGAAAGAGAAGAGGAAGAGAAGAGGAAGAGAAGAGGAAGAGAAGAGAAGAGAAGAGAAGAGAAGAGAAGAGAAGAGAAGAGAAGAGAAGAGAAGAGAAGAGAAGAGAAGAGAAGAGAAGAGAAGAGAAGAGAAGAGAAGAGAAGAGAAGAGAAGAGAAGAGAAGAGAAGAGAAGGATTAGCTCTGCAATCTAACTCTCAGGAAGTCCTGAATAGACTGAATCTAAATGCTAAAAAGCAATGGAAATACCATCTCTTCAGGGTTCCTTTTATACATCAAAGAGCACAAAAAAGGACAAAAACCTCCCTTTATTTCTGAGCAAGTCAACACTTATCATACATCCATTTGCAGTCATTAATTCAAGTAGGTCAGTACCAAAGGACTGCCACTAGGGAATACATCCTTTTTAAATGGTTAATGGAGTTTTAATTAATTGTGTTACCTGAAAACATATCTTGACAAAAAGCAAGATAATTGAAATGCATTAAAAAGTGTGTTTATTCATCTGCTCAGAAATAAGCTGGAAAAGACAAAAAGACAAAGAGGACATGTAATAGAACAGCTTTTAGAGCATCTGAAAAGGATGGAGAACTACCAGGAGATCTGCATATTCTCTTACTGGTATGAATAATTATACACTAGCAAATTTCCAAGATGAACAATAATTAAAAAAAAAAACACAAACAAACAAAAACAACAAACAAACAAAAAAACCACATTATTTTTTACCAAAAAAGAGTAGTATATCTGAATACCAAACTACTAAGCATTAATATTATGTTGCTGTTGGGAAAAGAATGTATTTTCCCCTTCTGGAAAAGATTTTTGACTTCCCATTGAGACTAAAGAGCTTTAAGCCATTTTTCAACTAGAGGTGAATTTTTCAGGGAAAAATCAATATTTTCAGCAGAAATATATTTTCTGTGGTGAGTTGTGTTTTTTTTTTTAAATCAAATCCTTATTTTCTATTAAAAAAGGCTTTGACAAAAATAATATGGGCCAGTGAAGCATTTCCTTTTATATTGGCTTCTAGCATTCAAGGTCAGGCTCCACTACATTAAATACAAGAGCTTAAGATCAATTGTTCAGAAGCAAGAAACCAGTGACCAAAGAGCCAGTGTCCTCATTTTACAGGTCTTGAAACCACGTGAGATCTGTCAGGGCACACACAGATGTTGTAGTAGGGCAGAAAAGCTGAGCCCTAGCCATTTTTCACCTTACAGGTGAAAAACAGGTGACTATCAAAGATTTTTGCAAGTTTTCCTTACTCTTCAACAAGAGAAAAAGTTTCTTCACCAACAACATGCCCGAGACAGACCGTACCAGAAACAGATCAAACGAATTTGCCTAAAAATTCATACATCGCATTAACAGCCCAGTGAAAGGGGAGTACGTGTTTAACCAAGCCCAAAGCCCAGGTCACTGAGCCACAAGCCCTGTTTCAGGAGAGGAATTGTCACACCAAGGATTACAGGTTGGTGCCGCTTACTCTCTGAAGATGGAAATTACTCCTCAGGCATCAAGGAGGAGGTACATTGAATGCTTGGTTCTTTTTGCAAACTGTTGCTGAGGCTTCAGAAAATGGTGCACAGGTCAGAAATATGTTACAGTTCCCGACTTTAAAACTATTAATACAGTTTTGCAGGGGTTAACAGTTCACAATAATTTCCTGGTCTGAAAAATTTAGGATATTGGACTTAGAAGTCCCACCACAATGCAGTCAAGATGCTACATCAGTTAGCTGGATATTAAGGTCTCAGTTGTCTCAGACTACAGAGAATTTAATATCAAATGATCTGGTCAGTCCAGGAAGTGCCCACATTTGCTCCAACTCAGCTGCGTTATTTGGAAGAGGAGCGTTACTGCCTGTTGCGCTGGGCAGGCGCACTGGCCACATCCTCACCCCAGCAGGACTTGCTGCTTCTCTCAGAGGAAACAGGCAGCCGTGGAGACCAAAATAGAAACCATCGATGCCAATACCTAAAAGCACCTCTGCTACATGGTAAAGCTGCAGGCTGAAGAAATCCATTTTATGTGCTAATTGCCAACTACTGCAGGAAGGGCTGACAGGAAAATACAGACACGCATGGCTTACTTACCAGGAATTTATACCAGGGTGAACATATTAACTTATGATTATTTGGCCACTGAGTCCAGCGCAGCCATACCCCAAACAATCAAACCAAAAAACCTTTTAGAAATTGCAGTTTTATCACTGGGCAGACTTGGAAATCATCTTTTTAAAGGAGGCAAAATTTCCCTCCTCTCCTTGCAACCACAAAGGTCAATCAACGCATTTGTTACTTTTTTTTCACTATGTCTGTTTGCATATTCTTTTCATATACATTTTAAAAAGTTAAGCTATTATCCTCTTCTTACCACGACAACGTTCCAGCAGCAGGGAAAATATAATAGAAAAGATATAAACTGTCCTTTTTTGTGTCTTATGTGCTAAAACGTGCTTTTTCCCCAGCTCAGAACATGAGGACAGGGGTATGTTGGTCCTTGCGCAGGCAGCCTGTTGAGAAACATGCAGCCAGCCACTCTGACCTACCATTGTCCTGAGTGGGAGACATGGACACAAGAAATTACTTTAAATCTTTCTGATTTTAGGTCAACGCAGCCAATGTGCTTAAGGGATCTTAATCTTCCTCCATTTGTTTTCCCCCTGCCTCGGTCTTACGCTACACATGCATTTTCTAAGATGAAGTAGACCCATAAAACATTGCTCAGCTGACTTGATTAATCAACAGCATGACCCTAAGAGGCTCAGTATCTCACAAGCAACCTCAGGAGAAAAGAAAGCTCAGCTCTGTGCTGCTGGACTGTAAGGAGTATACCGGCTTACACTAAATCCATGTCTGTATCTTGGCTGAAACAGCGGCCAACAGCAGACGCCTTGGGAAGACTCTCATGACCAGAATAATCATGTAATGCTGCTCCCCAGAATCCTTCCCAGCTGCTGGGGCTCTGCAGGCCAGGGGCTTTCTGAGCCAGCAGTGTTACTTTTGTACTCTGGAGCCTTTGAAATAGTCTTCCCGAATTTTCCCACCTGAATTTTTTGAACCCATGGAAATTCATGCCCTTCACAATGCCCAATAGCACAGATCTGCATGTCTAAACAAGGGGAACATCCTTCTGCTCTGAACTTGGGGCCCAGTGGTTTCTTTGGAGGCCCCCAGTTCTTCTGACAGAGACAGTGAACAGTCGTTCACCCCCTAATTATTCCTCCCTGTGCCACCTACACCTTGCTCCCTTCTCTGCTTACCAACAGAGGTGGCAGGTAAAAATACGACCAGTAAGAATGATGGTTGAAAGCACACCAGCCATTTCAATGGCATTTTCTCACAGCAGAAGCACTGACAGAAAAGATAAACTCTTTAGCAAATAGAAGTGCTTGAGGTAAAGGTAGGAAATCCTCTTGTCTTTAGTCTTTCAAAACCAACACTGATGTCCCACCAAAATCCTCACTCGCACATCATGTAATCTTCTACACGTGTGAACACCTCCAGGCACCTAAATTTACTACAAATCCACTAAAACCCATTTAAAGGCCCACAGATTCTAGCAGGAATCTCCAACTGCCTGTCTGTCCTGTTTCTCCCAAAGGCCAGAGCCCCCACTTTGCTGTGTTTGGAGCAAGGATTTACTCAGCGCTCCCTCACGCCAGGGTAGCCTGTGTCTCACCCAGTTCAATTGCCTGCACATTTTACATTCCCCAAGGACAGCCAAAATAGCAGAGCCTCTAAAATAGCTGAATCAGAAAAACCTCATTATTGCCTCTACCCTGAACCCTAGTCTTTGACTGACAGCTCTATGTGCTATCTGAAGAGGATCTCTGAGCAACTTCAAGTAGCAAAAGGGCAATTTTGTTACCCCAGCAGAGCTACAGTGCCACCCACTCCCATTAACCCAAACTGTCCCAGTATGTGCAGTTTTCCCCAACAGGTTGTAAAGACCAGACAATAACAAATTGGTAAAAAACAAAGCTTTCATTCTGCTCAAACACCTGGTGAATAAAATCTACAGCAAGATGTAGTGCTGATCAGTACCTGTCAAGGTATACTGGTCCCTCCTACCTACCTTATGAATTAAACAGAGCATCACCAAGCAAGGTTGTTCCCTTTTCCGCCTATGACAGTAGCTACTGATTACTGTCAGAGCTGAAAACCACCAAAGAACATTAAATGACACAATAAAACCAGAAGTAGCACGCAATTTCATCTTCATTACACACTTTATTTAGCCCAGCCTGCATTTTCAGTATATCCTGCCCATACCAATTTCTTCTTTTTGTTGTCCCTAAATAGTAATTTCTTGTTGATATGTCTGATTTCCATTAATTCCTGAGTGTGGGCACATCTTGCCTGAAGAAATAAATCCAGCAGAATTTGACATGTGATTTTATTTTCCCTAGCGAAAATGAACAAGATACACAGAGCTGGTACTCAAAAAGATAATAAAAGCAGATACAAATGAGAATTTATATTTAATACGTACTTGATGTGATCCGGTGAAGGACTGTCTAGGCTGAATAAATTAGCTCCTAATACAGTCAATTAAGATAGGTAGGTCATCTGGCAAGAGAAGCTGAAAGAGAAAAAAGGCCAAAGAGACAAGAATGCTGAGGTATGGAGAACTGGCTTTCCATCCGTTGCCTGGAAATGTATAGTCTCTCCTCTCTTAACTCTGTTACCCCCCTCCTGCGCTGTCTAATAGACAGCTTGTCTCTATTAACTTGAATGCCAATCCTTTTTATTCCAGTAACTGGGAAGGGGGGAGGTATATAAAAACAGGAAAAGGACCTCAGGGTTGGTTTTTCTTCCTACTCATATTTGCAGTAGTATTTTCTTACAAATAAGAAACTGAATGACAAGTGAGGGGCATAGAAAAGGAAAAGAATCAGGTCTTTCACCTGGAATGAAATTAAGTGGTCAACCTCAGCTGGAATTAGCTCCACATCCAGCTGCAGCACCTAGACACTATGCATGTACTGTGTATACATTCAAGCAAGAAAGTACTTGGAAATGCCTAGTCCATCTTTAACTATTTTGAACAGAGGGAGGAAAAGCAGTGGTGACCAGGAAACCCTGTTCATCCAGCCATCGTGCTTCTCAAGCCTGAAAAGAGAGTGTATAGAGACAAGACAGGGAGGCTCGCTCTCTGGAAGGATGAAGTCCTGTAAAGCATCTCAAATAAGGTGTTAGGATAATTAGGTTCAGGAGAGAGCCCTAAAAGCAGCACCCTAGCGGTGTCTTGCTACTGCCTTTCCCCTGCCTCCCGTGATGGTCTCTCTTCCTTACACACAGCTCTGATGCATATAGTGCCAGACCTCACCAAGCTGCTCTGCTTTCCTCCACAAACTACAACAGGGACCTGAAGGGTCATCTGCCTGATATGTGCCTCTACACTGCTGAGCACAAGGGCAGAGGAGGTTGCACAGAGCTTCACCCGGTCACTCTGAAAGCCACAAGACTGCCAGCACCCAAGTACTATTGGTGGCTTCAGGTCATCACCGCCTGAAGAACTTCACCCTGTTTCAGTGACTGGCACACAGGGAGCAGGCAGGCTCCTCAAGGGATCTGCTGACCCAAGAAGCCAAAGGCTCAGCTTAGGGAAAGCCCACAAAACACACACAATGTAACAGCAGCTCCACCAAGACACTAACATTCCAGTGATTCCACCCGTCCTCCCAGGTCCACTTTTTCCACATTAGAGTTGAAATTCAGTACATCCCCCAAAAGAAAGGGCAAGGACATTATTTCATTTCATCTGTCTCTGGCAACAAAACCCAGGTTTTTACTATGCTTCTGAGACATCCAAAAGAACTCTTCTACTTATTGCTCCTTTATGAGCACAGATGGCACTGGAAAACTTGATCCAAATGGAAAGTGTGGATTTAACACTCAGCTGTTGACCCATACTAAGCCCTGTGCACGCATTTCAGCCTTTTATCTCAGTAGCCCAGTCCTCTCCAGTTTAATTTATTTTTGAAGCAATCAATGAAACATCAACTGCACTTAGGGACAGCAAAGTCAGGGAGGTCCCAAATGTTAGGCTTCCTCCTCTTGGCCGCAAAATCATGCGACAGGCAGAACAATGGAAAACCTGGGGTTTCTCCCTATTTTATCTTCCCTTCCTGACAGATGTAAAAGGGGATGCTAAGTCACAAATGGTAGCAAATCCTCTGGAACAGCAGAGAATAAAGAGGAGACCATTTGACACTGAGGTTTCATACTCCAGCCTAGAGAGCCATGGCATGAAATTAATTTTAACTAGTCATAAGGACATGATCCATTACCTCAATGAGGAAGGTTTTCCAATGGGATGCCTAAAGTAGGATTTGGGCACTCATGATCCAAAGTGAGGGCTGCAATCATGGGGGTTTTTATTTCTTGTTCCTTTTGCCTAAAAGGAGAGTCTCTTTGCCAGACAGTTCTTCACGCAGCCTTCATTAGCTCTGAGACATTCCCTAAGTATTAGAGATTACACATTGTATCATTTTTAAGCTAAAGTGAGTTTAGTTTAACTTCTCCTAGTACCACTCTAATTGTCACATACACCAGAGGAAGTCAGCAGAGGCGGCCTATAATTCACAAGAAGGTCAGTCCACAACGGGTGGCTCCTGAGCATGCAGCACAGAACAGGCTGCCAGCGTAGACCAACCCTCAAGCTCCAGTTCACACCTTGGGCAGCCACAGAATTAGGTATAAAAAAGAAACAAGGCTTGAGTGCCTCACATCCACAATCCCCAGAGACATTTTGATCTTTCATACATGCTCAGTTTCAACTCTTGACCACCTCTGCACTTCCCCCTCCTTGTAAGCAAAGGAGTATGATGGGTGGTGAAAGAAGGTAAAATTCAAAGGAAGCATTTGTTCCACATTATTCACAACACAAGGGTAGAATTAATCAGCTCTCTCTTACCCAGCCTGTCCAAACTGTATAGTAACTATACAATAATTAACACTAACAGTATAAAATACTGCTCTGAGAATATCTGGTAAAAGAGGTTAGTAATGCCAGGCTTTAAGAGCCTGGCTAAGCGGTGAGTTCCTCCCCAGAACAAAGGGAAACCCTAAATCATCTTGTTTGTTCTGCGTCACTTGGGCTCTGACCAAACGAAGCGCAGCCATCAGAGCCCAGATCAGCGGCTCAGAAGCACTGAGGAGGACCCCAGGCTCCATCCACCTCACACCACCCAGCGAGGATAGAGATTTCCCACACCTTTTTTCCTTTCTTTTTTTTTTTTTCTGAAATGCTTGTGATTTGGTAGCCTCTAGCTCTGCAAAAGCACTTTAAAATGTAATGCACTCGTACAGGATCAGAGAATTGTCTAGATTGGAAGGGACCTTTGAGATCATTTAGTCCAACCATCAACCTAACTCTGATAAAAAACAACAACCAGTGTAAAAATAACAAGTGTAAATTTTTTTTCGTGATACCCAATCTGAACCTCCCCTGGTGCAACCTGAGGCCATTTCCTCTTGTCCCATCACCTGTGACTTGGGAGAAGAGACAGAATCACAGAATCTTCATGGTTGGAAGGGACCTCTGAGATCATCGAGCGAGGGATGTCTTGCTAACTCCAGTTGTCTGAGCTACTATGCACTTAAGCTAGCGGGTCTAAAGCTGTAACAACAAAATTGGGGAAGATAACACAAAATAAGAGCAAGACAGGAACAACAGCGCGACAAGAAGCCTGAGCAGTTACGTGATTCATTCTTCTGACAACGCGCCTTCCAGGCTGGCACTTTGCTGGCACTGCCAGTTTCCAGCAGTGATGGGAAGCAGCCCGGGTCCACCTAAGACGGAAATCTTGCCTTGCAGAAGGAGTGCTGAAAATTGTGATAGGAGCTGGAAGGTCTGTATGCCAGGGAAAGGATTCCTAGTGACTTTAGTAGTTTTTGGTTGCTTGTGCAGCCGCCCTCCCCTCGCAGCAGACCTTCAGGTTATGTTTCTACAGCCTTTAGCAGTCACGAGAGTCTCGCATTCGCCTTCACACAAAACCAGTGGACAAACCCAGAGCTCTTCCATCCGCCGATCTCTCTCCCTGCCCCAGATTTTACAGCGAAGGGTTGCTCTGCTGCCGTGCAAGGAACAATAGCGGCGGGCGGGCAAGCGAGCCGCGGACAGCCCGGCACGGATGAAACACACATCGCCGCTTCGCTC
>VZTM01042698.1:73728-88592 GCA_013400555.1 Jacana jacana | reverse complement strand
CGGGCGGCTCGCAGTCGCGCTGCGTGGGCGCCCGCGGCACTTCGGGGAGCCGCGGCGGCACCCCGTGCGGTGCGGGGTTCCGTTCGCCCTTCAGCCGCTTGCTTCCCGGCTGTGCGATGTCGGCCGGAGCAGAACGGGGCAGGGCTGAGGGTCCCTTCCCCTCCTGGGAAGGAGGGAGATGCCGGGCTGGGTGGCTTCATCCCCCCCGGCGCGGTCCGGTCCCACCCGGAGCGCGCTGCTCTGGTGCTTAAACACTCTTTACGTGGTCACGGTGCTCCGGTTTCCCATAAGGAAGCGAGTCGCACACAAATCAAATTACACCTATTCCAGCAGCAATTTACTTTCCCTGCAAGCTGTAGAACAGTGTCAGAGCTACAAGCTGTTCTCGAGTTAAAATAGAATCCGATCTCGGAAGGTATTTAGCGCTAATTATAATGTACTTTCTGTATTAACCATAAATGCAGGAACCCGGGGCTCCTGCTGTCCGGTGTGAGGAGGTGAAGCGTTGCTTGGCGTGTTCCACCTGCACACACGCACCCCCCAGCTGAGCCTGTGTGCCCAGCAGCCTAACCGGGACAACGGAGCGGCAGGGTGTGCCATGTCTTGGGAGGACAGGACCACGGGTTGCTGATGCTACAGGATGTGGTGTATCTCAGGGCCACCCGTTATTACGAGTTCTCCCTGGGCCCTGGTACGTTCCCAAGTAACTTTTCATGAAACTTCCATCCTGTGACCCACGGTAAATTCATTTCCAGCCAAGCTGGGTAGCGAGGATAAAAGCAGGCAAAGGAATTAGAGCAAACTGTCATCGCGCTTACACTTGGAACCAGTTTAGCTGAAGCGCCAGAAGATTAGCTGGGAGGTTAATGGCGGGTTCATAACCTTACACCCTGGGGAGCAGGGGGCCACACCACAGCGCTCAGCCATCACATCTCCACCATCACGATAGCGCTGCTGTGCAGGCGGAGTCACATGCTGCCTCCTTTGATCCTGGGGTGCAGGGTATTAAGCCCAGTGTTGCTTAGGGGGTCACTTGAGTGGAACCTGCGTGACTGGTGGAGGGGTTTTTATGCTGGTTATGGTTAACCTGTGGATGTTAGGTTGTCAGTGACAGCTACTGGGCTCAGATTTGTCAGGCTCTTATTAGCATGTTAATTGGTGTCTCATGATCCCGGTTGTTAGTTAGTTCTCTCTTGGGTCTGATCATACAAACTTCACTTGTTCTTCCATTTCTCTTGTCTCCTGAAAACAAAGAACTGGTTTTGTCAAAATTTCCATATTACAGGTGTGATACAATGTTTTCATAGTCACTGTAGATGATGATTCCCGGAAATTGGAGGTGTTCCCAAGAATACTGCCTGCTACAGCCATTGACTCTTCTTGTCTGCTGCCCAGTGTAAAACACTAGAGGACACATCCCACTTAGTGTATCTGCTGTCACTCCTGGTCGTGACAGACTCGCAAACTGCTTTCCTGTCTTCCAGACATTTCTCACTGAAGTGGATGTGTTGGGTTGGCTGTATAAGCTTGATAAAATTACTAGTTTACCTAAAAGTGAAATGGAATAACCAAGAGGAATAAGAACATCAGCAATAATCCTGGACCATAACCATTTGAGAAGTCGCTCTGAATATTTGGCTTGTTTTCTCTGTAGTTACACACATGAAAAGATGTGCTCTGGAATCACCTCTTTTCTGAAGAAGATCTCTGAGTATGACTGAAAGAGAGCTGGAACCCTAAGATTCAGGTGTTTTAATGCCTAAGGGTACTTTGAGTACCTCAAAGCTCAATGCTTGGTACCTTGGCTTTAGGAGATTTCAAGAGCCTGGAACAGGTTTCATAGCAATCTTCCCTTTGGGATGAGTCAGAAACTCTCTAAAGTCAGCAGCTGAATGTGGTTTTTCATAGAACAGCCTCCTTGGGTTCTCTGATGACAGGTTCTTGGAAATTGGGCTCCCCAAGTCAAGGACAGAGCTTTTGTCTTCCCAGAATGCAAAGCTGAGCCATTTGACCTGGAGATAGACTCTGATGCCCATATCTTTCAGAAGCTGTATCAGATAACTCACATCAGCAAGTGTTTTTTATTTGTTTCCTCATAACAGCAGGAATACTGCTGCCTCCTTGTACTATTGACCTCTGGATTTTTTTCTGGAGCTATAAAATTTTTAGTCCATCCCTTTATTTTGAAAACATAGACGTTATAAGGTAGATGAGAAGTTTGGAATCCAGACCTGTCAAGAAATCTGGTGGGCAGGGATTTTTGATATAACTCCAGGGACATCTGGTCAATCAGCAGCAAATAATTAACTCTGCTGATTTGTCTCATCTTGTCTGAGATAATATAATTTCAGGGCTTCAGTATTGCTTATGTTTCCACTCTTTCATCCCATCACTATCCCTTTTTTTGTGTGTGATCTTTCTCAGTTCTTATAACTCTGCATGGCTCTTGGCACCCACACCTTCTCTCCTGGCCCTCCTGGTGCCATAAGCCCTGTCCATGTTCCTCCTCAGTACACTCCCTCTTACGTCACCCTGCACATCCCTTTTCTCCAACATACCATGCTTGTGCAATACCAGGCATCTTCAGAGGAAGTCTGGGCCAGAAGCAGTACGTGATTTGATGGGATCTGATCCATGATCTCCAGGAATGGGTCCTTGATCAGTTTTCCTGTGCACAAACTTACTTCCTCCTCCAAAAAACCTCTAGTCAAAATTTTGACTGACAAGTATTGTACAATTATTTTGAAGCTTGTTTTGACAAAGCCATGTTAGTTTGCTGGTCTTCAAAGAGCTTTACTCACATGCAATAATGCCACTTAATCAGAATATGATGGGTGGGAACTCCAGCCCATGTTGGTCAGCTCAGATGAAGATTGGATAACTGGAGAGCAACCAGCATTCAGCATGACCATTCCTGCTTTCTGTTTCCTCTGACTTTCACTCATATCTTTGGTGTGAGGTGTATTCCTTCTACAAAATTTCCCATACTTCCACGTCCCCAAAAAGCTTTAGGTAACAACTTACTGCCTTCACATATTTAGGCCATTTTACTAATCTGTTAGCAGCTGCGAGGTGCTGCACTACAACAATGCTCTCCCAACTTGCTCCCATTGATATATTTGCCAATAACACCAACGTTTTTGTTATTCTTAATGTCATTACTTTGCTTATCAGTGCCCAAAAGCAATCACAGAGAAAAGGCGATTAATTTTCACCAATAAAGTATCACTGTATATTAATATAAGATATATTTCCTAAGATACTGTAACATTGACTCTATGTGTGCATTTTGTTTGCAGTTCTGTCCTCCTGGGTGACTTGTCATCATTTTTTCCTGGACCAAACCACTGTGCCTCTGACACTTGTGTACTGTGCCACTGCGCTGTGCACCTCCCAAAGTGAAATCCTGGATAAATATGCGGAATCTTCTAGTTCTGCCTGAATAAGAGTTGTGCTGAGTGAGAGGGCATGTCCGGAGAAGCACAGACAGATGGCATCCAAAGAGGAAGGGCCAGTTTACGTCCTCTCCCTTAAAGAGACTACTATGGATTTCTTCTGCTCTGCCCTTCTTTCCCATTATTTCATAAATGAAGCAAAGGTCCTGAAGTGAAGCATGTTCCTTGCCTTGTTCCTCTGTCATCATTGAAGTCTAGTTCCTTCTTTAGCCACAAAATTTACCCCTGCTACCGCATGATCCACCTTTGCAATGTGAAGTTGCAAAAACCAGAACCTAAATAGCTTTTGTCCACTATTCTTTCTCTAGTGGTGTCTTCCTCCGGCACCTCATTTTATTGGGAAAGACTGTTTTTTCTTCAACCTATCTGCCACTTATGCAAGAATTCAACAGCCCATTCCCTACTGCTGCCCCGCAGCTCTGGGACACAACCTCCTGCGATGGTTTTGCTCTTCCTCAGCCTCCTAGCCAGTTCCCCCCAAACACACCATGCCCAGTGGTGTTACCTCCGCCAAAGGCAGAGGTGGTGGAGTCACCATCCCTGACTGTGTTTAAGAGCAGATTAGATGTGGTGTTGAGGGATATGGTGTAGGGGAGAACTTGTAGAGTAGGGCTGATGGTTGGACTTGATGATCCCAAGGGTCTCTTCCAACCTAAATGATTCTATGATTCTAAGAATTCTTACAAATATGACGTGAGGTTTGGACCCGGTTTGACTTCAAGTTGTGTTGCCTATTCAGACAACTGGCAGTAAGGTGGTCGTGTCGCTTCACTGCGCGTGTTTTACAAGAGCAGTTCACGCGATGCTCTGTAGCACATACCTGGGATGAACTAGCTCCAGTTTCTGCTTATGAGGATGAAAAGGTTTTCCTTTTTGTTTCTCTGGTGTTTACTAAATAATTCCATCAGATGCAAAAGTGAAAACACACTGTAGAGCACAACCCGCTCTTTAAACGCAGGGTGGTTGAAATGCCTCTAGCCAGCCTCATTTTTGCAGGCTCGAATGCAAAATGTTGCTATGGGAACAAAACCTTCTCTCCACCCTATCGGCTGAAGCGAGAGGTGGGGATTTTTTAAAATAACAAGATTGGCTATATCTGCACTTCAGCTCATCAGTCAACACAAGACAGGGAACAATCATTGTCACTGCCAAACAGTGCAAAAATTTGACTCCTTCACTGCCAAAAAAAAAAATCTATACGCTTTTTAGGGATGGGAGATTGCCATCTTAGTGTAGAATGTGAACAAACAGTAAGATAAACTGACAAATCAATGACAAAATTGGCAATGGAAGAAAAATATGGGTGTGAAACTGCTCAGATCTAACTAAATCTTGTTTTGGGAGAGAAAGCTTGAAGAGATCCTCAAAGAATTTGGAAGAGGAATAGCTGTACCAGAGGACAAGACTTAACATGATTGTGTGATTGTCTCCTTTACGCTGCATGCATGTTGAGATTGGTTTTATGTGGTGACTTTCTTTTCCATGAGCTGGTACCATATACCCTGAGACAGCAGCTCCACAGCCCATCCCACCACAAGGGTCCTAGCTGTTCTCACACAAGCTACAGCTTGGTAGCCTGTAGAACTGGAGGGCAACTTTGGCTTCCCGCCATGAGCAGTGCGTACTGCTGGTCCCACAGAAGCATGGACCATCCCATCATCATCAACTCATCTAGGAAAAGGGTTTGTGGACAGAGCTGCTCTGTGAGACAAGGCTCATACCCAGTTCTGCTAAGCCTTTCACAGTGGACTCTGTCATTAATCTCCGTCATCAATGTTTTAATTCAGTCAATGAGGATCAGAGACCTCTGTCCACAGCAAATTAAAAGCAACCTAACCTAGTTTGATCCTCTCGTCTGGAATGATGTATTAGTCCTCTGGCTCTGCTGAAGTTTAGCAACCTGTTAAACTACAGTAAGCCCTGCCTCTTATCTGTTTCTAAGCAAAAAAGATATTTGCCAAAATTAAAAAGAAAAGGGAAAAGATCAGTAATTTTGGGGTAGTTTTCCGACTAGTTAAAATTCTGTTTATTGATTTTTCTACACTGTCATATGAGGAGAAAGTACTAAAGGAAACTTTAATAATATCCTTTGAAAAATGTTTTAGAATTTGACTAACACTTTCATGAATGGGAATAGAGTAAGTCTTTATTAATGAGTGATTGAACTGTCAATCTTCACTCCTTCTCAGTCATTAGAATGAATGAAAGCGTACCCTTATCAATCTCGGATTCTGTACACATGTCACATGCCGTCTCTCTCCTCCGGGAGCTGTCAATTTAAAGCTATGAGACAGTCCATAGATGAAGGGAAGTAGCTGTCTGCTCATAAGGCCCATAATAAAAATAAAGTAATGCTATGTGCACAAACAGGAAATAAAACATGAACATCATCCCAGTTATTTTCTTCGTACCAAATGTAGAAGGATGATCTGTGCTTTGTGGTCTTTTCAGGTATATAGAAAATCATAGTGACATAAATTACTGAGTTTCAGATTAGCCTGCATTCAGGTTTAATATAAACACTATGTAACTAAACTTCTTGAAATCAGCTGAACCTGATTCAATAGTAAGATTTAAAGCAGGGAAATTGTGATGGTCTATGCTACGGTAAGACCTCAGTGTTTCTCAGTGAGAGCCAGCATGCTGTCAGATGTGGTGCTAACTCCAAATGAGAGGGAAAGTCCTAGGCTCAGTCCATTCCGCAGTGTTATTAAGACCTTCTGTCATGGTAGAAAGTGCAAATCCTGGGATGGGCAACACAGGAGAGATGAATGGCTTCATTCATGTGTACAACATAAACAGGCAGAGAACTGGACAAGTTTTCTGAGCAAACTTCAGCCCAAAAAAACACTGGGATGTCACTGAGTCTGAGGGAGTGGATATTAAGAGACCCGGCTTGAGGAGGGCTTTGATCACTGGAGCGCCCAGCAGACACTGGACCAAACGGTGCTGCAGCCTCACCCATACTCCACTCTGATCTCAGGAGATGCCCAGTACTGCAGTGCATGAATCGGAACACCTTAGAAAGGAGAAGGGAGATATTTCCAAATAAGCATGGAAGACCTTTTCTACAAACCACATTTTGTTTGCTCAGTTATTCAATCAGGAGTATGAGCGCTTGCTGTTGCAGCTATCATAGCTCAAAACTTCTGGGTACAATAAGAAAGGTATTTGGTAAAAGACAATTACACCAGGACAGTGAATATCAGTTTCAAGGACAAGTACTTTCAATGTAAACACTTCCCTTACCAGCATAACAGGTTGTTGCCATTGTGTCTAACCTTGGAGTGTTACATTAGTTCAGTTCTTATGTTGAAGTTGCTCGACGGCTGTAATACCTGCAGCCCAACTGAAGGGAAAAGCTTGTGGGATGCAGGGGAGTTGGGAAGGACGTGGGAGCTCATCTGTAAAGCAGTTTTAATACTGAGGTGCTCATGTGGTGGACACGCAACCTCAGCTCCTGCTGATGCATACTGGTTGCCCGGTCTCACCAGCAGCGGTGCCTTGATAACAATGGCAAATGGCACATCTGTAAGTTGAATTTATTCTGGGGTCTGGTTTTATCACTTGCAGTGCTGTATCTTACTGTAGTGTTTTCAGCGCTCTTGCTGTTCACTTTTCAAGCTGCACTAAAGCAACCTGAGTTAATCCTCTGGTCAGAACTGTTCTTGTCACTATTTCCTGGAAGCTGCCATTCAGGAAAAAAAGATACAATTACAATATGCTTCTTTATTTCCAGTGTCCTTTGTTCCTAGAAATCTAGAAGGTACATGACGTTGATCAAGTAACTGTTCCCTCCTGTTCCTGCCTGTATGAATGCTTCCATTCATATTTACACCAGGAATTTGATTATAACAGTAAAAATTTAGTATTATCCCTCTTTCACAGAGCAAAAGAATTACCTCGTTCTTGCTAAACAGTATGCTACCACAATTATGGTATAACGATGAACTCACTGTGAATTTAGCTGTCGTGTTCAGGATCATTAGAGAGCACTTCATGTTTTCACTTTTCAGACAGCTACCCAGTTGGTTTTGCTGCTCCTACTGGTTTGCCTAATGATTTTACATACACAAAGCCAAAGCCTGCTATTATTTATGTACAGGCATACCCACTGAAGGCAATCCAAAGGTTCGTAACATCAAGACATTACACTGCTAGCACTGTTTGAGGTAGATACAAAGCTTCTCATGTTGGGAGTCTGTTTAGGACCTTGTTAGATCCTAGATCATCTCAAGTCAGAATAAAATTGCCACATTTTAAACAGAAACTTAATCTATTGATTTTGCCTTTCCTCTGCCTGAAAAAGAGGGAAATACTACAATATATGCTGTGTACCAAAGGATATGGCAGCTTCTAACAGCTCCCTAAGAGATGCCTCATGCATTCCTTAGTCATCATAAAGGAAATCATCTACCCAAAAACATATGTTGGTGTTCATTCACCTATGAACTCAGAGCAAATGGCCATCAGCAAGCAGTAGGGAAAGCAGAGAAGACCCTGGAGCGTGAGCCAGACTGACTTAACTAATGAAGTGCACATAAACAGCAAACATCCATCATCATAAATTATCCTCAAACTCCCCTTTCACATTCAGTCGTCTCCTTGCATCTCAGGTTGCTTCTCAGGCAACCTGTGACATGCGTGGCCTGGATCCTGCAAATTACTAGACTGAGTAGGAAATGTGGTCTGTAAACACAGAGCTATTCATTAGAGTTATTTTACCTACTGCCAGATGGATTGGTTTGAGATGGTTTATTGCTTACTCACCCTTTCGCGTATTCGAATTAGATGGGTTAGCAAATGGCCTAGTAGTCAGGAATCCAGAGCCTCAGGCCAGCAAAGAGTTTTAAACTGCCTTTTTTGCCTCCATAGGCAGTTGCACAGGAGTTGAAAATTTACATGGGAATGTTTTTATTTGAGCAAATGCCAGATGAAAGAGATCGACTTTGTTAAATAAGCATCACATTTAAAATAGAACTCGTACTTCAAGCCTATTCATCGGGGAAGCAAGTATGAAAAGACTGTAGCACAATAACTGGCTATGGTATTGAACAATAGAGAGCCAGAGATACCTAGGGAGATTAACCTTAGTAGAAAAACTCAACTGGAATGTAAGAGTTGATACTAAAAAGATCAAAGAGGGGAAGAGAGGGAGAGGGAGAGGGAGAGGGGAAACATATTCATTCAGTATCACTATTTCAACATTGTTATCCAGGCGTGAGATCAAAATTATTACAGTGATGGCATTAGTACCAGCATCCAGCAGTTATTATTAAAGCAAATATAGGCCACACAAACTATATAAGCATGTATTTTGAAGTACATGAGTGAACTCAAGGACTAAAAACCTATTGAAAGGAATAAAATATTCCAGTCAGGTAGAACAGACCAGAATTAATGGAAATACATTATCCTGTGGCTAAAGAAACAAGCTAAGCCAGAATTTATGGTCTCCTCCTGAGCTTTCATGGTAGCTACGCTGCTACTTAGGAGATTATCTAAATGTAACTTTGCTGACCTGAGAACACTGCATTTGTAGCAATTTCTGTAACGGCCATCTAGATTTTCTAAAAGAGGCAAAAATACGTTTGCATTTGGCTTTACCCGCTCTATAGATAAAGTAATTCCCCCCCCAGCTGCTGCAAAAATGGGCCCAGCCTTTCCCAGGGTTGGCTAACTCGGATGTGGAGCTGGTGCATCCAGGAAATATTTTACATCTCTGAACTGCACTGACATTTGAGAACGCCGTCCCTCTGGAAGGCTGCCCGGGCTGCAGATCTTTTCTCAAACTGGGTTGTGACTTCACTTTTGCATTCTAGCTAAGTTTACAGAATAGTTAATTTTATTTCAATGATCGGATACCTGGTCCTGACTCAGTAAAGCATTTAATAATGTCCTTGAATATCTTAAGCAATGGCTTAAAGTGCTTGGAGTTTACTACACGTTGAAATGATTTCTTGCCCTTACTCCACACAGTGCTAGACTGTCCTGAAATGACTTGGTGTCTGTATTAGCATTGCTTTCCACCCTCTCTGTAGTAGAAATGCAGTTTAGGAATGTTCCTTTGCTGCCTTCCTTCACAATATGCTACTACTATCTTCTCCACATGAAGGGCTTTCTGAGGAGCAGAACCTCTCTTGGTACAAATTACCATACAGGGCAAAGATCTCAACAATCTCATCAGGTGTGTACATCCACATATAATTAATAATGTGGCATAACCTGGGGCATGTAAAGCACCATGGTCCATTTAAAAAGCCTAACAATGACCTACTTTTGATAACCTGTGACATACTTTTGATAAGACTTGGGAACATGGCAATCTAGAACAAGTGGAGAAGAAGTATTGCTCTGCTCTTCCCAGTTGGTGTACCTTTTGGTGGGTATTCACAAAGCAGCTGCTCAGTGCCTAGCTCAGCTGCTGGCGAGTTGTTTACCTCTACCTTGCATATAGAGAGGCTTCTTACATGATAAATGAGGTAAATTTACTTAGAATAGATAGCATGAATAGTCCCTGCACTCAGCACCACTGTCACCATCCCCCAAGCCAAGAACTGGAGCCAGTTCCCTTCCTACAGAAGAGAGAAAAGACTATTTTAAACAATAGGAGTAACAAGAGTAAAAAGGAAAACTTTGCCAAAGAACATGTAATATTTTCCAGAGTAATTTGGACATCAAATCAGGCCCCTTAATTACCAAGTACAAATAAAACTGTCAAGCCTCTACTGACAGGATTTTCATTTGATCTTTAGCACACAGCATGGAAAAAGTCTAACTTCAGCGCGCAGTGTCAGATCAAACAAGTTGTCTGCCGTTGATTAGAATGAAAGAATGTATTAAACCTTGGGATGAGATCTGCTATTTCAGTACAAAATTGGAATCTCTCAGAGTTTGAAAGGCTTTTTGTCAAGACAACCTACACTTGAAGCCCAGCGATATAAATCGTGGCCGGCTCGCAGACTGTGAACACCAGGGCACTCAAAACTGAGACGCTGAAAAGGCGACTTTTATTTACTTGACCTTTTCCTATCTTTTACCTCCCTGCAGTATGCTGTGAGTGGTGTATGGGCTGTGCAGAGCAAAATGGAAAGCCATGGGTGGCTGCGTTGAATTAGCCAAGCACCGTAACGTTTACTACTTCATTAAACCCATCATATGAAAATCAATTCCCGTCACAGAGGTTGTTGTTACATATTCTGGCTGTCGAACGGTAAATCAAAGGCTAGAACTGTAAGTTCAATATCTAATGTGTCTTGACAGAACTGTTTCATTTTTGTTTTTAGCAGTTACTCTGCATAACAGACTACGACTTCTTGTTTTGAACAAATGTAAATAAATTGCCTGTGGCAGCATGTATTAAACTGATTCAACTCTTCTATGCTGGCAGGAGAAGGGAAGGGAAAGGCCACGTGCCAGCTGTAGTGGCATTTGGTTAAGACAGGGAAAGCCATTATTTTCTGATTAGAAAAATCAGATGGAATCTTGGCCAGCACAGAGAACTGGTGAGGATGAGTCAACCTTTCGCCTCATGGTTTGGTTTATTATTTTCAAGAGGTCAGCTGTGAAATGTAGGCAAATACAATCACTGTTTCACAAGCCCTAGAACTTAGGGAAGCTCCACGGCCAAAATAGCTTTGGCTTTTTCTTCTCTAGGTGACCCCGTCGCATGCCCTGCTTCTTACACATACCCTAAATTCCTCTCTGCTTTCAGTGCTCCCCACCTGCTGTCAGACGGGCTTGTATGCCACACGTACTGGCCAGCTGGGGCACGTAGGCTGGCACGCAGGGGCAAGCCAGGCAGCACAAGTGACTCCCACGAGCATCCTGGTGAGGTACTAATTCATTCTTTCTCCTTTACCCAGGCTTAAGTGGTTACAAAACTTGCCAGAACTTGATATCCCTCATACCCATACTTCTCACCTTCTGCCTGACACCCTACCCTCGCTCTCCGTTAAGAGGTTAGCGGCAGATGGACTATCTTCAAAGCAAAAAACAGCATTACGGTGGTGACAAATTCCTCATGGGGCTCACACGTTAGGAGACCAATGATTCAGAAAGCACCAATATTGATAAAAAGTCCCAATGTATAGCATCTATTAGGGTCAGAAATAGTGGCAATGTCATTCGGTTTCCTTTAGAAATTTCCAAATGATAGGGTGAATCAAGAACAACAGGTTCAAAATACAGCTTGCGCCACCAAAGAAGTAAGGCGTAACACATCAGGTAAGATGCACAGAACACGATATTTTAATGTGGTTTGGGGATTTTTACAAGCAACTATGAAGTACTACATTTTTAGAGCCACCAAATGCTAAATTAGGAGTGCAGCTACAGCTGGTGTGAAGCGACCCTGTCAGTTTTATGATGGCACCATGTTTGGCTCACTCAGCAGCTGCCTGGAGAACCCTTACTGGGGTGTTCAGCCCTGGTTCAGCCTGTGAAACAAGTGCACACGCTTCCCTATCAGTCAGCAAAGACTTCTGCAGGGTACTTTTTCACTAAATATATAAACAAGGTGTAATTTTAGCATTAGCTGCTTCCTACATTCTGGCTTTGCTACAGCTTTGCAACGCATCAAAAAAAAAAATAGACCTGCAATCCCCTGAAGTTTCTCTGATGCCAATCAGAATAAATACAATAAAAGAATTAGCACAAAACATATGCAAGAGGAAAATCCTCTTCTTCTTAAATGAAACCAAACATCACAGGAAAAGTCACAGGCAGCAGAATCTAATGAGGTTCCTGGCTTTGATTTTTTTTTGTTTCATTTTAATTTCCCATTTGTCTCTATGATTTTAAACTCATGGTGATCAGGGTGATGGTGAGCATCCCTGATGATGAAGGAACGCAGTCCCAGCATTGCTCTTGAGTCTGTAGAAATGAAGAAAACTGAGAACAGAAGGAAACTAAAATAGAGTAGGAGTTTCTATCTTTCCCTAACAGCCTCCTACTCTGACTATCCCTACCCCAACAAAAAGCACTTATCGGATAGAATGGTGCGAGTCATCAATCATTTTAAGACGTGTATTGGCCTGTGAGCAGGTCATCATCAACTGAAATGATTAACAGTCATCAGAGAGGGGTGGTGAACAAATGCTGCTCCTTTTCTTCCCCACAGCTGTCTTTAGCCTTGTTGCACCTCTGAAAGAGCAGATTCCCCAGCGCTCATGTTCCCTTGAGAGGAAAAACAAGATATGCAAACACTTATCTTCTCACCATGGCCTCTAAAGGTCAGGCAGTTCCTGCTGAGGAGGTTTGCATGCCAGCTGTGAGGCTAAAGTCAATACAGAAGTACACAAGGAGCCAAACATCTCAGGTTCGAAATTGCACGGTGAAAGTGTTAATAATATAGAACAGCTTAATATTTTTATTTTGTATCTGGAAAAAATAGGCTTCATAGCAATTAGAGAGAACTTGTTCTTTGATCGTCAGGAACTGAGGAGGATATGTAGGATGAATGTTACTAACTTGGCATGTTTACTTATCAGGGAAACCCAGGAGTGGTAGAAGAGTTGGCTGAGGATCCTTCTTTTTTTGCTGTCCTTGATTTTGAAGGTCCTGAGGAAATTCCATTGGAATATCACTTATGCTGTGCCAGTATACAAAATGTCAAAGTGAATCGATTAAGGTAAATATATCCTAGCAGTGTCCAGGAGTGTGTTAAAAACAGACTGGTAGAGACAACAGAGGGTGACAGCACTCCAAGCATCAATGGTAGGCACAGAGCGTCAATTGTGATTTTTTTGAGACTTGCCAAGGAAATCTCATTTCCTCACTTCAGATTACAGGTTTGTGCAGGCAAACATGGAGATGTAACACACCTAGATGATTACAAGGGGTCTGATTTGGTACTGCAAAAAACCTGATGAAACATTGGCAATATACCATGTCAGAAAAGCACTCGCTAAGTGGTTTAAGAACTAACAAATTCAGCAGTTCCATGAATGTATATTTTTATTTAGCTCTTCCCCCTATATCTCAAGTATATGTCACATCCTCTCCTCCCTCTCAGTGTTTGCTAACACGTAATTCAGCAGCTCTCAAACTAGACGGATGTGTCTGACAGTGGAGCTGGAGCTGTACCCAGCAAAGGCTTGGGTGAGATGGGATAAAGGGCAGCACTAGAGCACGAGGGTGTGCAGTACTCGGTGCTGGAGGTTGCTGCAAAGCACCAAATCACAGCCAAGCTTCTCAGATGGGACCTGCTTGCTCATTGCTTTCAGGGCAACCTCAGGCAAGCTCCCTGTGCAATCCTGCAGCAGACAAACAAAAAAAGTCTGACACATCCTTGACTCCTTGCTGCAGGCATGAGGAGAATGAAGTAAGCAGGAGCAAGATGATTTTTACGCTTTGTGTACAGGATTGGTATGGTAGGTAATCCTTGCTCTGAAAAGGCTGATGAAAAATCAGGGAAGGTAGAGAGCCACATGAATTACAAGGGAAAAGTGCTTTTCATGGAAAGATGGAGGGTTCTGTCTGTTTAGCTTGTCAACAAGAAAAGCGAGAGGTGACTTGATTACAGTGTACAAGTGCTTTCCCAGGCAGAAAATACCGGGTAGTCATCACTTCTCTCAGCTTGCAGAGAAAGACAACAAAGGACCCGGTGGCTGAAAGCCGGAGCCAGACAAATTCAATTAGAAATTAGGCCCAGCTTTATAACCATGGAGGCAACTGCTCATTACAACATGTGACCAAGGAGAGGCGAAAACAGGATGCTGTGCAAGGAGATATGCTTTAGCCAAAACCACATTGTTTCACTCAACCCTGAGAAATATAAATGCAAGTTAGTAATTTCTGAGAGAAGACATTAAGTGGTCAAACACCTACTTAAAAACAGATAAAACCCCCCAGTCAGTCTATTTTGCTCAATTAATGGACATTTGTCCGGTTAGAAGAACAAGAGGAGATCTTAGAAGAACAAGAGGAGTAGCCGAGGTCAGTCTCTTCGGAACCGGCCCAGCCGCGACCGCAGCGACTGAACACAAGGTCCGTGGGATTTTCGGGCAGTGGCTTTGCCAAGGGAGGCCCGGGACAGCTCCGCGACCCAGCAGCTGCCGACAGCTCTCATGAGGGCGGCTGACGCGGCGTGGGCCTGGCCAGGGGCAACGGCGGCCGCAGCTCCCACTCTTAGGCGTAGCCAGCACCTCCTCCCGGTGTCAAAAGGGCTCCCAGAGGGCAGGGACTAGTCCCTGGCCACACGATACCCAGCGGTACCCAGCGAGGGATCCGCTTGTGTGGGTCTGTGTGCAAGGTAAGTTCAGCCGCTCCAAGTGGTCTGGGGACTAGGCTGACCAACCCGAGTCACTCCTGAGACGTGAGGTGCCACTCCCTAGTAGACCGGCGATGGTGGGTACCAGATTGAAGGCGGTTGCCCAAAAAGCTGTGGGCACCCAGACGGAAGCCCCA
>VZTM01042698.1:22930-70964 GCA_013400555.1 Jacana jacana | reverse complement strand
ATATTATATCCACTGTCTTCCCCCCATCCAACAATCGGGTTATCTTGTCATAGAAGGAGATCAGGTTCGTCAGGCAGGACCTGCCTTTCATAAACCCATGCTGACTAGGCCTGATCCCCTGGCTGCTCATTACATGGCTGGTGATAGCACTCAAGATGACCTGTTCCATAATCTTCCCTGGTATCGAGGTCAGACTGACAGGTCTATAGTTTCCTGGATTGTCCCTTCTGCCTTTCTTATAGATGGGCGTTACATTTGCCACCTTCCAGTCCATGGGGACCTCTCCAGTCAGCCACGATTTAAGGAAGATGATGGAGAGAGGCTTGGCCAGCACGTCTGCCATCTTTTTCAGTACTCTTGGGTGTAACCCATCCGGTCCCATAGACTTGTGTGCATCTAGGCGGCATAGCAGGTCACTGATCAATTGTTGACATGAAGGCTTTCATTTTGCCCAGTGTGGTGGTAGACAAACGGGTAAAAGTTTGGCTGCCGCAATCAGGCCTGGACGGTCAGTTATGGCTCATGTTTTCCTACCTCTGAGTAACAACAGCAATTACAATCCTGACTAATAGGAGCTACAAGTAGAGATAAAAACCCCACTTGGGCTTTAGAAGAAACAAAAAATTACTCAGTGTAATTTGACAAGTGTTATAGGACAAATTAATTACTGCTCACTGCTTTTCTCTTGCAGGTATATAATTGTTGGGTGTGGAGCATCCAATGTGAGCTTGGCCAAAATGGAGATGTTAGCTCTTTTGGTGCTTGCTTTCTGGAAACCAGTTTGTGCTTTTCTTCAGCTGCCAGCAGCAGGCCTGCAGCCACAGCATGGGCAGGTGGCAGGGCCACTGCCAGCCCCCTGGCAAGGTTATGGCTGCAAGGTGGCAATTGCAGCATGAATGACACAGTGATTACTTACTGCCCTTTCTTTGGGCTGCTGTGGTGGCAGGTAGTGAACAGCAGAGATGACTGTGTTTCAGAGAAGTTTTTCAGTTCCGTGGACAAAGGCTGGTACTAGGACAGAGTCTGTAGGCAACCCTAGGCAACACTACAGGCCTGGGGAAGAGCGCCTGGAAAGCTGCCCAGCAGCAAAGGACCTAGGAGTGCTGGTGGACAGCTGGCTTAACATGAGCCAGCAGTGTGCCCAGGTGGCCAAGAAGGCCAACAGCTTTCTGGCTTGTGTCAGGAATAGCATGGCCAGCAGGAGTGGGAAGTGATCGTGCCTCTGTACTCAGCACTGGTGAGGCCTCACCTCAGCACTGGGTTCAGTTCTGGGGCCCTCACTATAAGAAGGACATGGAAGTGCTGGAGTGTGTCCAGAGGAGAGCCACCAAGCTGGTGAGGGGTCTAGAGAACAAGTCATGTGAGGAGAAGCCAAGGGAACTGGGCATGTTTAGCTTGGATAAAAGGAGGCTGAGGGGAGACCTCATTGCCCTCTACAACTACCTGAAAGGAGGTTGTAGCAGGGTGGGTGTTGGCCTCTTCTCCCAAGTGAACGACAGGATGAAAGGAAATGGTCTGTAGTTGTGGCAGGGGAGGTTTAGATGAGATATTAGGAAGAATATCATCACTGAAAGACTGGTCAGGCACTGGAACAGCCTGCCCAGGGAGGTGGTGGAGTCATCATCCCTGGAGGCAATTAAGCATGTAGACGTGGCACTTCAGGTTATGCTCTAGTGCCCAAAATTGTTGGGTTGGGTGCTTTGTTTTGTGGTTTTTTTTGTATGTGAGGGTTGGACTCAATCTCAGAGGTCCCTTCCAACCATGAAGATTCAGTAATGGATCCAAACGATTATTATAGCATCTAAGTGAGCAGCTGGCACCTTGCCAAGGGGACAGATTTGCAGGGGGTGAAGGGTAAGCAGAACCAGGTAGCCACCTCCCTGTGACATGTGTGCTGCAGGGGAGTTCTTGCCATGGATGTGCATGGGCACAGCAGGGAGGGCACCCACAGATCCAAGTCCAGTGGGTAATACAGATCCCCAGTCACCAGGCAAGTCCGGGTGTTACATTAGGGATTAATCTCCGCATCTCAGCTTTGTTACCAATATAAATAACTATAAATTACAGCAGGACAGAGGAGTACCCACCCACCGTGCTGAGGAGATGCCAACGATTAAGTTTGAGCAGCCCCTTCCCAGAGCACACATAGGGCAGCCTGGAGCTGGCTTCAGGTCCCCACCTCAGCACTGCAGGGTACCCACCTGCTAACCAACCGACCACAAGTTTTGCATCATGCTGAGATGCATGCAAAAAAAGAAGCCACACTTCGCTTAATTCTTCTTTCAGCTCTGATAACTGGCTACAGCAAGTAATAGTTGGGTGCTGAATTAATTTTTGCCCTCTCAGGCTTTGTACTTTCAAACATGTCACAAGACACGTTGCTATTTGCTGCACAGTTTGAAGTAGCTCTGCTAGGACACATTGGCTTCTGTTGCCACTTTTCAAAACCAAGACTTTATTGGCCAAATCAAGCTTTAAAAGCCTGAAGAGTAACAGATGTGGGGCTTTTCTTCAAAAAAAAATTCCATAAAAAAATATTCCATCAAAAGTTATTTGAAGTCCATCCTTTGAAGCCTATTAGAAATCATTTGAAGTTGATAAAGCAGAAATTAACATTTCTTATTAGTATTTACAGCAACAGCACCGAAATGGAAAAAGCTTATTTATAAAAATGAAATATTTTTATGAAATGAAATCAGATCCCACTGGAGGGGAATGCAAATTAAATAGCAGGAGTTAAAAGAAAGCTACGTGAACTTTAATCTGCTAGCTAAATAATAATTGAAAAAAATTAAAAATTATTAATACCTTTGGAACAAGTTCTTTCAGATAGCATAAGATTGTGTCCCAGCCCATGACTTTTATCTCAACCTTGTCTCCAAGTCAACATCAGCTCCATGAATCTCCCATGGGCTTTAATTCTTACAGCTGATACCAGAGTTAGTCAAGAAAGCTTTTTCTAAGGCAAAATAAATAAAGCCAAATATTTCCCTCACTCTTCCTTTTTCAAGCGAGTAAAAAAGTCTGAATTTTCAGTTTAGTATAAGAAATCTAAGTCTTGCTTTACTCCTTGTGATTTGATATCTTGCTTGTTAAATATACGAATGCAAGTTGATCACTCCAAGTGCATCATCCCTCTCTGTGATCTGTAACAGGCTCATTTTAGCAGCAGGGTTTTTCCCCTGCCCATTTTAAATTATTCATGGAAAGTTGCAAATTCTTGAACAGAGACAGTGTTTTCTGACTGCCTGGCCAAACTCCAGCTCTGAAACCAACTCTGAATCCAACTCTGAATCCAACTCTCTGAAACCAACATGACTTCCAGGTGTCAGGAAGAGCTCTTGGTGTCACCTGCATCTCCTCCTGTCCATGAAACAGGAGAGACACAGCACATCTCCCTTGTTGGCTTGTTTCTGGTTTCAGACTTGCTCTTCTGCATAGATTCACATTATTAATGGTCTCTCTGGGGCACAGGCATCCAGAAGTTAAGCTTTGATATACCCAGAAGGCCAAGAGTGCTGCCAGGAGTCAGCACCCAATTTAGACCCCCAGTGACAAGGTTTTGTTTGAGATTTAGAGGTGATCCTCTGAGGTGGGGACATCTATATCTCAGGGCAGCTTTGTGCTGAGCAGCCAAAGCCACCCTTAGGCTGGGTCCCAGAGAGATGTGCAGGTCGGACTGGAGATGCTCAAGTCAAGGTAAGATGTGCCAAAAAACAAAAAATGTCTAATTTGTGCCAACAATGGTCTTGGTCTTGCTGCTGTGTTGCAGGCAAGCAAGGTGTACCTGAGGCTCATGCTGTAAAAAACTTGCACTCAACTGTTTGGTTTTGGGTCTTTTTTCCCCCTTGGAAAGTAAAGCAGCTCCATGAACTCACCAACAGCCAAGGTAAATAAATCCTTTTCTTTTTCAACACAGCTGCCTCAAATTAAAACATGCTATGGTTTTCTGGCTTCCTCTGGCCATTGTTTTGCTGCAAGACACAAGGGAAGCGCCACACAGACAGATATTGCTGAATTTCTGTTTGCCTCATTGAATTTTTACGGATGGTTACCCTCAAAAAACAAACTATTAATAGGCCCTGTGTCTGAATGCTCAACCACATGAGACTTCATCTGTTACAGTCAGGCTGTGTTTTGATGGATTGCTATTCCATGAACTAAAAATCCTTTGGGCTATGAAGGAAATAAAGCAGTCCTACAACCACTTGCCCTAAACCTAGTATTTAAAATATATATCACAGGGGAAACTTGGCTAGTCCATTAGAGGAATGGGAAAGAAATTACACCACAAAGAGAAAGAAATAGATACTATATTCTAGCAATATATATCAATGTAAACCAAAAATCTCTTGAGCTGAGATCTGCTGAAGTGATGCTAACAGTAGCACAGATTATCTATATAGATTCCAGAACAGAGATTAAAATTTAATGTAAATTACCCACCAAAAACTACATTAACAGCTTAATTTCATTTGCTGTACATTCTTCTGAATGGGAACAAACCCATTCCAAACAATGGGTGAAGCTGTCCTGTAATTGTTGTTCCTGCTCTAAATACCCACTTACAAATTAGCCAGTAACACTTATTTTCACTCTTATGCACACAAACAACAATTTTCGTTTGCAACATCAAAATCAATCTCTTCTGCCTTATCAGGTTTGTAGTGCAGGACAGACTGATCTAAATGAAGCGACTCATTATTTTAATTAGCAAGCAAGATTTGAATATCAGTTTTAAACATGTATTACATACGCTCATAATTTAACAAAGAATGTTTCGCACTGTTTGTTGAAAAATTTGGAATGCAATTTTTCAACTAAATATACTCTTTATGCTAAATTTGGCATTTCATAGTCCTACTAAAAATGCATCTATGCACATTTCTGTATATGCATATTGTTGAGCACACATGTATTCATGTTCTCATTTTTTTTCCTCTTTGGATATTTAATAGGAGAAAAATTGTGAATCAAAATCGCTAAGAAATATGTAAGTCTTAAAATGCTTTTTCAAAAAAAAACCAACCCTCTTATAGGTGATTATTACCTATATAAATTTTGAAAATGCATCTATTTTTTCCTCTAAATCCTGCTTCAATTCTGCCCTTTGTGTTTGTCACACATGAACAAAACCTGAGCACCTGAAAAATTCATCAGTCTGGGAAATGACGTTATGAAGGTTCAAGTGACACAAAAAGATAAGGAAGAGAAGTGGCCAGACCTGGTTTTGGCTCTTCAGCGAAGGGGAGGCTCCAAGACCCTCTATGGGCTGAGTGTGGTTGTGCTTCTGCCAGCAGCTGGGAACGACACCCTCAGCAAAGTGCTCCCTTTCCTGGAGTCCATGCCAAAATTTGGCTGGAAGTGAGAGCCACCATCACTAGCTCCAGCACGTGGGCCCTACTCCACTTGGAAACCGGAGGGTGGCGTTCAAAGCTCAGCAGGTCTCCAAAAGGTAAATCCCTGCTGGGCACTTCCCCAGTGACGCTCATTGCTCTGATCTCTTCCACCGAGATAGGCTTCCCCCTGGCACAACACAGCATTTCCTGGGGGATTTGCATGAGGAACCTGAAGTGCCATTGAAAGGCTGCCATTTTCCTCCCCACCTGGAAGCACACGCTTTTATACACCCCTTGCAAACACCACAGGAAGGGCGAGCCTTCAGACTTGCAGCTGTGTCAACCTCTTTGCAAAGCAAGGATCTGTTCCTTCTCTCCCTCTGAGCTGCCAGCAGAATAATGAGCCCCACAGAATTAGTAACTCAAAGATTTCACTCTGAATGCACCACAGCTGTGGAAAATATATACCCCAGCTTTCTGGGCTGATGACTTCCACCTGTGTCCAAAGCAATCATCCCTGTAATTCCCACTCAAGATTGCTTCCCAGCACCAACCTTAGCAGGAAACGTCCCCAGAACTGAAGCCTGAGCTTGTATGACAAAGGAATGGGAGGTGGAGAGTATCTGAATGTTCTCAGCCTGCCCTCGAGGAGGCAGGTGGGCACAGCATGCAGAGTCAGAAGTACAGAATGGACTGCTGGAATGGGTTGCCCAGGGAGGTGGTTGAGGGCCCTTCCCTGGAGATATTCAAGGTGAGGCTCAACAAGGCCCAGGGCAACCTGGTCTAGTTGGAGGTGTCCCTGCTGACGGTGGGGAGGTTGGACTAGATTACCCTAGAGTTCCCTTCCAGCCTGAAACATTCTGTGATTCTACAGCACAGGTTGGGCAGGGAAGGACAAGGCATCCTCCCCTCTCCTTCCAGCTTTCAGAAGTGGTCTAGGGTGTCCTGGCCTGCCAAAGATTTATCCTCTTGCTGCAGTTAGAAATGGTTATGAAATGTTAACTCTTTGCTGCAGATTCTTCAGTGAGATGCTGGTGCTGCCTCTGCCCTCAGTCTCATCTGGTGAAGTAACATTTTGCCAAACAGAGCTGCAGCAAATTCATTAGCTGCTTCCAACATCACAGCCAATACGGAGTCTTGAGAGCACTGACCACCACTGACAGGTCCTCTGTCAGCAAGGCAACCCCCTAGCCTGTTCAGCCAGGCCAATTTTTGGGTCAAAATCTGAAGGCTTAGTGAGCAGCGGCTGTCAATGGGTCCTGTTGATGGAGCCCTCTCTTGTTATTTTAACACTGTGTCATGCTGACCTGGGCTGTTGGACTAACAGGGTCTTGAACTCTCTGGTGCCAAGGACCCACCCCTGGTGAAGGGAACTGGGCAGTGTGTCCTGCTGTGCAACGCTACCCAGGGTAGCTTGGCAGGGGGGGTTGAACATGGCACAGAGGAGGTAGGCATGGCTGGTGGTGCAGCTGCTGTAGGGCTTGTGCTGTAGAGCCATTTTGCACAGACCAGTATTGACCTATTGTTGCTGGAATCTTCACAGAGGGAGATGATCTCCTGAAGCTCCTATCATAGAACCATAAAATCATAGAATGGGTAGAGTGGGAACGGACCTTAAAGATCATCTTGTTCCAACCTCCTGTCATGGGCAGGGACAACTCCAGCTGGAGCAGGGTGGTCAAAGCCCCACCAGCCTGGCCTTGAATACTTCCAGGGATGGGGCATCCACAACTTCTCTGGGCAACTTCTTCCAGTATCTCACCACCCATACAATAAAGAATTTCTCACTAATATAACCTAAATCTCTCTTTCTGTTTAAAACAGTTGCCCCTTGTCCTACCACTACATTCCCTCCCCATCTTTTCTGTAGGCCATCATTAGATACTGGAAGGCTGCTATAAGGTCTCCCTGGAGCCTTTTCTTCTCCAGGCTGAAAAATCCCAACTCTCTCAGCCTGTCCTCATATAAGAGGTGCTCCAGCCCTCTGACCATTTTTGTGGCCCTCTTCTGGACCCGTTCAAACAGGTCCATGTCTTCTTACGTTGGGGAAGACATTACTCCAGGTAGGATCTCACCAGAGCAGGGCAGAGTGGCAGAATCACCTCCCCCCATTATTTCTCAATCACCTTTCTCCGTCATTTTCCACCCTGTTTCATGGCCAGTTTCGGCTCTGTTGGGCAGAGAAGCACAGCCCTGGGCAGCAGCGAGGGAGGACTCAGTGCCCCACTGAGTGAAGGGCTCCACACCAATGCACGGGGCTGAGCCGAGCGTGCTGTCAGCACAGCAACAGCCTGGGGGCAGCTACAGCAAAGGGCTGCCCTGGACTGTGGGGATGCAGAAAGCTGCTGGTAAAGGCAAAATTTCAAAACAGAAGTGAGTTTCAACACTTTGCTGCTCCTGGAAGAGGTACTTGTCTCCTTAATGAGATGGTTCCCATGTCAGAAAGTTGCCTCTTTTAAAAGTCACATTTAGTGCAAGGGGAATATTCCTGTCAGCACTTCAGTTGCAGTTGGCTGAAGACACCATCTGCTGCGACACCGGGCCAGATTGGCATTTAAAATGTCATTTAGACCGGAAAGCAACTGAGCTTGGATATGGCAGCAGATGTCATCAGCAAAGGTGAACTTCCGCAAGTGAACGGGGTTGCTGATAAACGGAGGGGATGGCAGAAGCGTTGCCAGAGCGCCCTGGGGAAGACGGCTGATTTCCCTGCACGTGCTGTATTTCTTGTACACGCCTTCACGCAATCTCCCTTGGAGAAGCGGTGTTACAAGACAGGTCGGCCAGATTCTGCATATAAAATCCAGCATCTGCGGTTCTTGTTGATTAAAGCAGGATGAGCAGCTTTCTGGCCTCTCCAGAAATGAGATTGATGGCATTTTCCAAACCAAAACGCTGAGTCCTAGGCTTGCTTCAGCCCCGTGGGACAGGAGGACATGCCTGTTTCCCTGCCTTTCTGTGGAGCACTGCTGCACACAAAGCTGCTCAAAACTGTTTGCTCCCTCAAACGACTCTGTTCCAGCTGACAAAGAAAGGACAAACCAGCTCTGAGGCCTCTTTCTTCAGCACAGGAAGAGTTACTACATCCCTCTCTGTCCCCAGAATAGAGAGGCTTGTTCCCAACTGCACCTCCTGATGTGTTAGGCTGCAGTCCAAAAAATCCACAGGACAGAGAAGGAAGACAAATGAAATACGCAGAAAACGCAATAAGAAAGAAGTAGAGGCTAAAACTAATAGAGTTAATTGCTCTACCTGGGTTTGTGCCTGTAGGGCATGGACAGATGAGTGTTACTAATGAAGCTCTTCAGCAGCACTGGGGGAAACTTGGTTCTTAAGGTCAAACAATGCATCAAGACGAAAACATTGAAAGAGTCCTGTCTACCTACGCTGCTCAATATGGCTCAAATTGCTTTTCAGCTCTGCTCGGCACTTTTGTTGACTTCAAGTAAATTAAACATTATCCTTTCTTAATTAGATAGGTTAAGAGATCTCAATAAGTGCTACTTCCTACTCATTTGAAGAGTTGAACTAGTTTAATGCAATTAAAGCTAAGCCCCCCCCCCCCCATCTTTAAATAATGAATTACATATGGGAATTGATTTCAGGAAGCAACTGGGGTTGAAGTGACCCAGTCAGGTGGACACAGGAAGGAAAAGAAGCCAGCACAGAGCCAGAAGTGCAGCCACTTGGGTGGCTCTTAGGGAGAAAAGTAGCTTTTTTTTTTTCCTCTGGACAGGTTAACTGCAACCATACAATACAATCAAAACCCTTCCTAGGTGTCTGTAAGGATGATTTTTGTAAGTCAGTGGACTGGGTGTAATCATCAAGGTGCTGGCAGTGGGGGCAGCGGGGGCAAGTGTATTTAGGATGAGGTAAAAACATCGCAGAGGAAGAGGAGGGGAAAAGAAGTGAGCAGCAGCCATGCGGACACCAAGGTGCTGGTCGACANGAGAGCAGGAGGGTGAGGAGACCCTCCACTCCCAGAGGAGAGATTCCCTGTAGCCCTGAGAGGAATCTGCACCAGAGCAGGTAGGTATATCCTGATGGGAACTGCAGCCCAAGGAGAGCCCATGCTGGAGCAGGTTTATCCTGAGGGACTGCAGCCCCTGGAGAGGACCCACGCTGGAGTGAGTCACGAGGAAGGTAGCAGAGAGAAGCTGTTCCAGATTGACCACAGACCCTGTTCTCCATCACTTCCCTGAGGGGAGGTAAAGGAATTGGGAATGAAGGTGTGAAGTTGTGCCTGGGAAGAAGCTGGGAACAGAAGGAAGATAGTGTTTAACTTATTTTTTGTTTTTCCCTCGCCTTTTAATTGGCAATAAATTAAAGTCAAGTCCCTGTTGCCTGTGATGGCAATTATCCCCGTCTTGATCTCAACTCAGGAGCTGCCTGTTTTCTCCCCCATCCAGTTGAGGAGGTGGAGCAAATGCGGGGCTGGGTGGGCATCCCACAACCATCAGGTATCTACAGACTAGACTCCATCAGATAGAGGAAGCCTTGTGGAGATGGCAGCTCTGCTGAAAAATGTTTGCAGGCTGGAGTAACAATCAACCAACTGCAAGAGGCAGGAAAATGCCACAGCCCCAACCAACTCTTTCAACTATGAAACTGCAAACTTCACATTTTTAGGAGTAGATTCTGGTATATTTTACTTCTCTGCCTCCCTAAAATAGTGTTCGCGCTCAAGCTTCCAAGGACCTTTACAGTTTTGTCACAGTGGGGCAAACAGCCCATCCCAAACTCCTGTGGGAACATCTTCCGACGAACCTCGGTAACACAGAAGCAACCAAAAAGATTTCTGTGACAGGGGTCACTGCTTCTGGCTGAGTTCCCTCAGGGGGCGAGATGTCCTTTGATTACTGTAGCCTTACAAGTTTTATATTATGTATTATTCCACATTGTAACACAGCAGTGCATGCATACTCATGCAGAATGAATTTATGAATAAAACCTATAATCCTTGATTGGCCTTATTATTCTAACTTATAAATTTTTAAAGAGATGGCTTCCTAAAATAGTACGAGAATAGCACATTATTTGCCATGCAGGGACTGTAATAGGATAATGTTAAAGATGAGAATCCTGTATTTCAAATTTACATTTGTATTCTGTTGGACGCATGGTACAAAAGTGAGAAGTAACTGTCACAGGAATGGTTATCTTGCTAACAAGAGTTTGAGAGCTGCTTACGTGAAGAGAAGAGCCACTGCCAATATGACAAAAAGCCCAATATCTTCATGAGATCAAGACTTGTCATGTATTCTGTCCTCTACCTCTTCCCAAAGTTTTCTCACTTGTTTCCCCCCCCCCAATCCAGTAAACTAAACCACAGCTGTTATAGGAGGCTTTTATTTTGAACAAACCCAGTGAAAATACAATTTACACTGATAGCCAAACCTGAGGCAAGACCCATGTTTTGTTGTTGTTATTTGCTAGCTGTTGTAGGTGGGACCCATTCTTGTATCTTCTTGCGAGTAGTAGAGTAAGGTACGTACTGCCCAGGAGTGCCACTCAGGTTGAATTTATGGTTCTCCCAGATGAACTTACGAGCAACTGGTGGATGAGTAGTTGGAGGGTCATCTGTCATTGAGTGAAGCCAGCGATGCCTGAAGAGGGAAAAAAGAGACATTGTTATTAAGGAACATTACATGATCTATAACGAGCCTTCCTCCTGACTCCCAAGCATTCGCCCCTGAAAAGACACTAAGCATTTTTTGGAGAGGTGGGCGGAAAATAATTGTAATCCAGTATGGCTCTGATTGAGACCAGAGGATACTGTTTTAAAGTAATTACACAAACATAACTGACAAATAACAGTTCTTCCAAGGAACTGAAAAGCACACCTGGGTTTGACTTCCCCATTCCTTTGTAGGTTTAGTATTTGGGCAAGGAGTATTTCACTGCTACCCGTGTGCACGGCCTTAACCAGCCAGCCAGGGGAGGGGCAGGCATTAGGAATGAAAAAACCTCAAGGTTTGGTTTTGGTGTCTGGGTTGTTTTTTTCTGTTGGGTTTGGGAGCTTGGTTTTCTGCTTTTTTTGTAATTACCAGAAAACTGCACTGCACAATTTCAATACAATCTCCAAAGCATTCATGAGGCTACCACTTGGGATATGGGTAAACGATGCAGGTTCACGGAGAACAATCATGTAAATGTTTACTGACTGCAGGATAAAACGATTAATACCAATCAGTAATGGGGTAATTACCAAGTGATTATAGTGATTATCCTTTACCTATGAACTAAATGTCAATTCTCCTCTGTGCAAACAACATTAACGATCAAGCAAAGTATTTTCCATACCAATTTACTGAAACACTACAGCAGGGATCAAGTGAATCGATTTAATCCCTTTTCTATTTCAGTGCCCCAAACAACTTTCAAACCTGAATAACGTTTCAATTATCTGCCAGTGTACATGTATTTCATACTGCAATGCACAGTTATGACAGAAGGGAGGTTATGACTTTTTGCAAGCTTATGTATTTTTTACCGAGGTAGAATTAAAGAGGCTTCTGCTTATCAGCTTTTGCCAAAAAACTTGACCTAGAAATAAGAAGTCTTCTATTCCAGTTTCTAATAAAAAGCCTAAAAGTTGCATCTTCAGCCTTTAGCAACAAATACAGCACACTCCATTGATACAGCAAAACAAACCCACAATAACAGCAGTGAGAAACAGACTGACAAGCGTGTTCTAAATCTGAAGAGCTCTACAGAAGGTTGATTATTTTTTCAGTCAAATAACTTCCAGACATTTATTTCAGAAAAAGAAAAGACCTCACAACTTTGGATATAACTTTAGTATAAAAAAATCTCACTTTAAAAAAACCAAACCAACATTTCAGCCATATGGTCATTTTTTACCAGGAAAAAAAAAAACAAAATCCCCAAGTGAAAGCCACACATCGTAGGACTAAGGACTGCCAAGAAACTAGTTTGAATACCAGTATAAATGAAACCATAAAGTCATTTCAAGGTAAGAAGAAAAAGCTTGCCTAGAGATAAAGAATGATGGGAGAAATCATCCACTTCAGAGTTTGAGAGTTATACGAACCTTCAGATGAAGTGACCCAATACAACGTGGACGGGAGAGGGATCCTTCTCTTCCTTCCCTCATTCTCCTTTGTAAAGCTGGTAAAAATTGAAGTAGACATTTCCCACTACTTCTACTAAAAAAGTAGATTTTTGGGCAATGAGTTCTGTCTGGAAGAAAGTGGCCCCACAGCAGTACTAACCATGCTGTGGTCTGAGGATACAAGATCAGGCCTTGTTTGATTTTCAACCTGGTGTTACCAGGTTGTTATTTCAGAAAATGCCCTGACCCCATTACACAAGAACTTGCTCTCCCAATTCAGGCCCGTTAGACGAATTCTGCGTACAGCCCGTGGGCTTCACACCACCTGAGATACCACACGTCCTCTGACAGCCACTAACAAAGTTCTCAGAAACACTGTAAAACAGCTGACCTGACGGAGGTGGGATCTCGTGGTGCTCACACCCAAGAAGCCGGCTCTCCATTGCTCACGCAAAAACCCACAGTTTGTGCTGTCCGTGTGTCCATGTATGCATTCTGCCGATTCTCACTCACGTATTGCGTTTCAAGAGGCTTTGTGCTATCACTGCAGAGCAGCCTCGCTTTGTCAAACCCGCTTACCGTAACATATGGAGGAGGGAACTCAAACACACACCTTCACCTAATGAAGCTTCTGGTAATAATGGATAGGGATCCTGCAAACATAACCCTGTTTACGCACCTATCACCGTGCCTCACCATCCTCCTGCTCCCCTGAGACTCATGCACACCAAGAGGACAAACAAAACATTGTTTTCTCAGACAGAAATGTAGTTACAAAGACCCTGAAAGGCAGGCTGGAGCAGGTGGAGAAAAAGAACTCTATTAAAGCTCAGTCAAAATCAAATAGATTTCAAGCTTGCATGATGTCTGGCACCTCCAT
Source organism: Jacana jacana (assembly GCA_013400555.1). Taxonomy (NCBI): domain Eukaryota; kingdom Metazoa; phylum Chordata; class Aves; order Charadriiformes; family Jacanidae; genus Jacana; species Jacana jacana. Next base: position 57,670 of record VZTM01042698.1, on the reverse strand, counting down.
GGTTACAAGCACAATGACATTGTACACTGCTTGAAATGTAAGAAAAAATATCACAATATTAACTTCAAACTCAGAAGACAGAAAACAGAATAGTTTCATTCTGTCATTTAAATCCGTAAAAAATCATTTGAATTTGTAAAGTCTTTTAAAATAAAGTATTTTGAAGTAATTAATATATTTGCTCTCAGGATTCCCTGAGGTTCTGTAACATCAATATGAAATCAGACTCAACACAACCAGCAAACCCAATTCTTAAATCCCATTTCTACCCTGGAAAGTGGGAATAAAATTGCTCAGCTATGAGACACGTTGGTCAGATACCAAAATAGCTGAAGAGATTTTAAAAGTTTGTTCAGAACTCCACCCACTATTAAGTACACTTTTACTTAAGGGTTTCAGGGCTTAAGCCTGGTCACAACACACTCTCTTTAGAAGCCCATTATGGGACTTATAAAAGCATTTTGACTTGCAAAGAATCTGTTCTCTCTAACAAAAGCTCCCGGCTCGCCACTTAAGCAAAATATGTAAAAACAGAAAACTTTATTTTGGGAAGCCTTTTCCCTTGACAGTCTCCCTCAAAGAGTCCTTTGAAGCCCTGATGTCTCATAGACTCTACTCCCAGATGCTCAAGAAAAGCTTTTCATGCACTAGATTGAACAGCATGAATAAAGAGATTTGACGTCTTGCAGATGGCCAGATTTCTATACAAACTCTGCCTATAAATCCATGCATGGAAAAACAGGATTCAAAAGCAATTAATGACTTAAAACCTGCAAAGAAGCAGACAAATTTACAGAGAGCAAAGAAAATAAGGAGAATAGCAGAAGCTCTGAAGAGGCTGAAGCGTCTTCCTGAATCACAGAGCAGAGTCACTACCAAGCAGACTGAGGATAGCAAAGCCTCTGGACTTTTCCTTGGGTAAACAGATGAAAGCTACCTCAAAACATCTTCAAAAGCTCTCAAGGCTACCAAGCATTTTCTTCCAAGTCTTAGACAAATATTTAAAAGCAAATAGATTTCAAACTGACACTACAAGGGACAGGAGCCAATTAGATGATGTACAAGCTGCCAAACAAGAACCGATGCTACACAAACTCCGTAGCTACTGCCATATGTGCATCTGCAAGGTTCAGGCACCGGTTACGTAAGTTCAGGATGTTTGCCAACTTGCTGGCATCCACTTTTTTCCAACAAGTTACCCAGGCCGCAGTAAGACAGAAGTGAAGACGTGAGTTATGGTAAAAGGGCAGAGAAAAAACGGGAAGAGAAGGAAAAAGGGAGCAGAAACATGTTTGTTTACACATGGCAGGTAACTTTGTTTTTTCGTGCAAGGTACGATAAGGTATCATTGCATAGCAATGAAACAGCACCCCATTTACCTGAAAACACATTTAATCTAGTTATAAAAGCCACACATTTATTGTGAAGATACTGAAAGGGCTGAAATTTTACCCCCTCTCCCTTTTCTGTTTGTTTTGTTTTCTTTTCTTTTCCCTGGAGGCAGATTTGAAAAGCAGCAGTTTTACAGGAGAATAGCACATTTCTTCACATTTTTTAGTATGCTGGCACTTTAAATCTGAGATGCTACATTCCTCCCTCCTTCAGCTGTCAGATCAACTAAAAAAAGAGGATACAGATTATTAAACTGAAGTTAAATTTGAAGTATTTCATTGTATGAAGCCGGCTCCTTCCAAGGATGTCAGATTTGCACCACAAGGAAATCAACATCAATGTACAGGACAGACATTACACACACATAGGACAGTGCTGGCAAAACAAGTGTCCCTGCAAATGGAGAGAACTATTATCAAATTACAGCTCCTCTTTCTCCACAAGACATAAGATAATGAAACAGAAAGTGACTTTTCACTAGTTTGTATACATAAACACCAGTTGGCAATTTCCTTTTACAAAATATTTGGCCAAATCACTAACCAAATTACATTAAGCTAGATAAATGGCAAACCAACAGTGTGTGGACAGCTACAAAAGGTTTTGAATGTGATGCAGGAGAAGCACACCTAGCATCTAGGATATCAGGCCTTGACCTGCATGGACTTTATGCACTCTCAAAAGGAAGCCTTACCCCAAAGCATAACCCTGCTGAAGGTAAAAAATTGGGTTCCAAGTTGCCCCCTGCTCAGTGGGCTCAAGCTAAACCACCCCAAAATCCTCCAAATGCAAACTCATGCTTTTCAAAGTTTCAGCTGCAAGAGCATCCCAAGTAGCAAATAGAAGCCTATGGCAGAAATAAGCAGATACACAGGGAACTTTTGCATGAGGTGTTAAACACAACCTGAAAATCAAGACTGATTGAGAAAACGTAGCAGGGGGAAACGCTACCCCCTCTCCTCTGATTCCAAACAGATTAAGGACAGTAAGATACTCAGCTACTTACTTCCCTGACATGGTTTCAGTGGAAATAACCAACAAACCCTTACTTGTGAGGGCCAAAGAACCTAGAAATGCAAGCCTGGAAGGGATTTAGACAAGGTATATGGTTTAGATGCAGGGAAGGTACCAGCTACATCCATATCACTTCCAGCAGATGCCTCCTTAATTTGTTGTGGAGTAGCCGTAATACTGGCTTGTGCATCTTCCCAAACCAAGTTATGCCAGTGAAGATGAGCAGCATTTTTTAGTGGTAAGGATAGTAATGTCCAACCTCTATCATTTCCTCTGTAATTGAAACCTACTGCTTCCTATCCTACCCATCTATCTGTGGCAGACGGACTATGCCTTTTTCCCTTTTGCAAGAGATTAAATGCTTCCAGATTACATCCACGGTCATTTCCTCTCCTTTTTAAGGAACCCCAATCCTTGCCAACTCTCCTCAGAGGTCTGACTGTTCTTGCTGCTCATTCCTAGGCTTCTTCCACTGGTCTGTATTTCGATTTTTTTAACAGCATGGTACAGCGTGGAGTGCTATACCCTATATAAGTAATAAGAGAAAGGAAGAGTCTCTCTGCATAACTGCAGGCAGTAATTCTCTCTACTTCTCAGGACTATGATAAAGTGGACCTACTCAGCCTGCCATTCCCATAACACTTAGATCACCCTGCAACGTGACCCGTCCTCTCTCCTCCCGCACACCATAAAATGAGAAGCTGTAGGTGCCAGAAGAAGAGGGTCCCACCCTCTGTCTCTGCACTCTGCCACATGATTTCACTGTGTCTCCCTCTTGTGATCATGATGTGAGACTGTGCAACTTGCTAGGTTGCTAAATTTATAAACTCAGATAACCTGCAGCTGGTAATAACATTAATGAAAAAAGCAGCACTGAGCTATTTGATTCATCTATATTTTATACCCCTAACATTTCACTTCCCTCTGCAGCCTTTAAGGTGAAAAAAGCCAACTCTGCTTTAAGCACTCTTCCTTACTAACAAACCCACTTAGAACGTTTCACCTATAGACTTCCGTTTGTCTGTGATCCCAACCTGCTTCTACCAGGGCAGGTGGGAAAGGGGATGGAGAGAACTACACACACCAATAAGACTCTGACATAGGAAGAGAGCAAACCGCATCATTATCAAGAAGTACACGTTCAAGGCAGACAGTTTGCACTACGAAAACTCTTTGCCTGCAAAAATACTTTTGGTATCCTAACTAGTACTTACAAACTGCTAAGGGATTCCCAAGGAGTCACATGTTCCTTTTAATCTTACTGCTAACATTTGCTTCCCTGAAACCTTTCCAAAGCTNGCTGAGGGAACTGGGCATGTTTAGTTTGGAAAAGAGGAGGCTGAAGGGAGACCTCATTGTCCTCTACAACTACCTGAAAAGAGGCTGTAGTGAAGCGAGTGTTGGCCTATCTCCCACTTAAATAATGCCAGGACCAGAGGAAACGGTCTGTAGTTGTGGCAGGGGAGGTTTAGATGAGATATTAGGAAGAATATCATCACTGAAAGACTGGTCAGGCACTGGAATAGCCTGCCCAGGGAGGTGGTGGAGTCACCATCACTGGAAGTAATTAAGAAATGTCTAGATGTGAAACTTCAGGGTATGCTCTAGTGGCACGTAGGGGGTTTTTGTACGGTTGGACTCAACGATCTCAGAGGTCCTTTCGAACCATGACGACTCTGTATAAAATATTCAACCTGAAAGTCATTTATCTCTATCATCTTCCTGCTTGGTTTTTGATTATTTTTGGGCAAACAGAAACTGTTTTGCCCGTAATGAGTGTATCTGCACCTAAGTTGTGACGACAAGTGAGTGTGCAGCTTATGCCAGTTGTCTAAAATTGTTTCTGCCACCTGGGGCTCCCGGAGGTGATTTGCTAACTGTAGCATTTTCAGGTTGAAAGAGAAATGAGTGAGGAACAAAAGACGGTACTTCTAACAGTAAATGGAAATGAGCTCAACAGCCCAATGATTACAGCAATTCTGTACTGCAGACTTCTATGAAAGCACTAAATAGAGTGCACACAGACATTGTTACAAAGGGATTTAACTTTTATCATTTCTATGTTGACAGAGCACACCCCTCCAGCGTGTTCAAAAATGAAAGCAGAGTCCCTGCAAACAACCTGCTCTGAGCAGCAGGGGATGAAGGGAGTATTACGGCTTTCATAACTGCCTGACGGCGGAAAAGACATCTTCGTGGAGGAAAAAAAACGTGCCAGATGTCTTGTACAGTATTACAAGAAGATCGATACTAATCATTCCCAATGCAAGCATCGAGGGAATTTTAAAAACACATCTAATTAACTTGTCAGGGAGGTAGATATTAATGTTTTAATTTTGAAGACAAGAAAAGAAAACCCAGAGTAAGAAAGAGGTTAAATAACACAACCAAATCGGAATAAACCACAAGCCTACATATCCCGGTATGGCAACATTTTAAAAAAGCAACAGTCTCAACTCCTGGTATGGCAGACATGTCAAAACAACTCTCTTCATTTCCTTCAGACTGTGATTTCACAGTCATCTGTTGTCAAAAGATATTACCCCAATTATTTCAGAATACTGAAAATAGTCAGTAGCTCCTAAAAACGGTACTACAATATATTATTACATATGAGATGTCTTTTCTTACTGCTTTTTCCTTTTCTCCAGTACCTGATAGAAGGTAAAGGGTAGCTAAATGAGTTCACATTTCATTCTTTCCAGTTGTTTTCAGACCGTTTTCCCAATTAATCATGCATGAAATGCAAGGTCGACCTAATGGTATTTCAAAAATCATCCCTGTTCCACAATCCTAAAGGCTCACAACTGCCCGCACCTTCGTGTATGCACTCAGATGCACAGGGTATGTGGAGAAAAACACATCTAAGCTATGACTGATACTGAAGAAAAAAAAAATATAGGAAGAAAGTGGTTTTTCTGCACATCTGCTAGTGATCTCCATACTTCCCAAGAAAACAGTGTAACTATACATACAGTAGGATTTTTATGAGTACTGCAAACCCACTACAAACTAGTTCGCTTTAAGATTTTTTAAAAATGGAAAATGTGAAACCTCTGGGTTAGCTCTAGTCTTAAACCTTGACTTGGTTGAAAGCATCATCTTTAGGCATGACAGATGCAAAATATTTTCTGAAATTAACACCAGCATAAACAGTGCAGTAAAACCTGCTTCCACCTACAGAGGGTATAACAACATACCCACAAAATACTCTACTGAGCTGAATTAACTAGAACCCAGGGTCAAAAATCAGTGTTTAGAGGAATTATTCACAGCTCAGCTGTTACACAGGTACCTTATATACTTCCCAGTTGACTCAAGGATGACAAACTTGTCTCAATGTAGCATCTGTTGAAGGGAAGGCTACTGCTTTAAGAAACAACCTTTTTTGGTTTTAATGACTGACAGGACAGATACAGAACCAAATGAATCTCTTTGTTAACAGAAATAATTTCATGCAATCTAATTTAATTCCCAACAAGTTTCTGGTCAAAAAAACCCAGTAGTTTCCTGCACAGCTTCACAACCCCAGCATTACACTGACAGCAACTTGTACAATATATTAACAGTCTCAATATAGAAGTCTGTGCCATATAAAAAATTTAAGACTGTATACCATCAGATGAGAAAAAAAAAATAGAGTCTTAAAAGACAGCATTTATTCCCAAACTACTTCTAATTTTAAAGACTTATCTAAACTGTACATAATTACAGGCCAGTGATTTAGATATGTCACAGAGCTAGGACTCCTACATAAGAATAAATATCTAAGGTTGCCATGGCATATACAAATTTATCAGTAATTAAAAACCAAAAACCAACAAAACCCTATGCTGAACAGTACTGCACAACTGTTTCCTGACAAAAATAACTTAGAACACACAACTGTTTATCCTTTCATGCCCCATTGCACTGACCAGTTTTGAAAATACAGAAACATTTACAGTTTCTTCCAGGGCAATTTTTTCCACATTGATAAGTAAACAAGTTTTTCTACCCCACTAATTTGTATGATCTACACAAGCTACTTAATTCTAGAAACATAACTTTAATACTCAGGAAGAAACCCTTTATTGCAGCTTGCAGGGTCACAATAAACAACACATAAGCACGGGCAAAGAAACAAACAAAAAAAACCAACCCATAACAAAACCTGTACCTCAAAATAAGGAAAATTTTGAAGACTGGCAGAGCCTAATAATGAAAGTTTAAAAACTAGAAGCAAACAACAGGTATTACGCAGGTAACAAGGAACAGCCCTGCACTGGCAGGAACGAACTAGTTCTGAAGACTTAAATGTCACTTGTAAAAAACAATGCCATTAAGCTCTTACTGGGGAAGACAGAAAAAAACATCAACTGTATTAAACACAATTTTATAGCTGGGAGAATCTGAAACAAATTTGACTACTTAGCCTACCCACGCATTACTCAAACGTTCTAATGAGAGCCACAATTTAGAAGTTTAGATAATCAATCTCAGCCTTGGCACAGAACATCTATCACAAGGAAGAACAAAAGCCAGCATTCCCCAATGTTCCAGTATACCCAAGCACCTCTTAGTTCATATCACGTATCTTTGCTTTGTGTCTGAAGTGCTAGTCACATTGCTCAGGATTCAGGTAGAAACTGTTTTTGCTGGCATACACTGTTATTTTATTTGGTGTATGTTTGTCCTGAGTTATTTAGGAAGGCAAAAAAAGTATTAGCAGCTGTGTGGCCAGAGACCTTCTGATACTCAAGGTTGTACAGAGTTATTACTGAAATCATGAACAGAGAATAAAAACCTTAAGAAAAATTATAGTCAAGTAGCAATCGACATATAGAGCATGCTGGCCCTTCGCTCTTCATCATCTTGTGACGAAACTGAAACAATCCTGCTGCTAATGGCTGTGGATTAAGGAATGTTGTTCCATCGTTGCCTTACGTTCTTTAGGCTTTTGTCTAGAATGGATAATATATTTTTTCTACCCATGGCTGTCCAATGCTATTGTAGGCCGTGCCAAAACGTTAAGATGGAATCACAACTAATAAGGAAAACTGAAAGACTGGCTCAGCCTGATCAATCTGGCTGGCAAAAGGCTTTTCTCCTTCCACGAAGCAGCGAGTGCGACTGTCAGGAAGGTGAGCAATATAATGTTATGAATCCAGTTCAAAGTGACAAGTAACAAGTCTGAAGTCTTCTGCTCAGATATATGATAGCTGCATCCAAGAAAACTTAATTACTATAAAATTGTTGTGTTTTTTTTTCTAATCTTCTGCTTGGTAATACAAGAAAATATACAGGCAATAACATAATTGGTATTATTAAACTAAATGCTTTACCATTCAGGAGGCACCATACTTCCATCAACTTCCCAAAACGTATTTTTGCCATTCATTTCATCAGTATAGATTACCCATCTGTGTCGACCTTAAATAAACCAACAGAAATAGTGTATTAGCTCAAAAAACAAACCACCTTATTTTCCTATAAAGTAGAGCATTCATAAAAACACAAGGAAAAGTGTTTGGAATAAAAGTACCTACCATTACGGGCACCTGCTTCAAAGTCAGTACAGTTTTCATGTTTCTAAGTCATCTGTATTTCCACGGTTACTGTATTTTTATATGGCTAAATCTCACACTCTCATGAGGAAGCAAGTATTAGCTATCCTATAAACAACGGGAAACAGGAACTTACTACATTTTCAGGTAGAAAAAAAGCTTTGGGGATTTATTCTCCGATTAGGAGTATTTTCCAAAAGGACATTGCCATTAGTAACCTATGGTTAAACTAAGTTTCAGCCACATCAAACTACTGCACAATGTTTACCAGCAACTGCTTTCCCCAGGTACTCTACAAGTTAATCTACAGTAAGCAGAGCTTGACCTAATCAGTGTGTCAATTGCTTATGTGTCACCTTCATCGTTTTATGTGCTACCTTTTAAAGTACACTATAAATATTACTTAAAAACCCATTACTTCAGGTAACAGGAAGGTTAAGCTAACCTGTGCTTCTCTGCCCTGAAGTGATCATGTAATTAAGTACACCTGTGAGGCAGTTTTAAAGACAGTTCTCTTTCTTCCCCCACCTCTTAAGCTACCAGCTTTTATGTCAAGAACCAAACTCAGCTCTCAATCTCATTATCATATAGGCATACCTACATGGAAAACATCTGACTGGCTTAGATTTATTCTGTATTTATTATGTCAGATTGAATGTGTTTGCAAATAAGTTGAGGGAAGCAGTAGAGAGACAGAAGATGCCAAAGCATTTCTATGAACCCCCCCCTCTAAGACTCACAGAAGTGCAAGGAAGTTGGGCAGACAAGTTCTGTTTCACCAGCAGAAACTATGCAGTCCATACAAAGTTGGACAGTCAGTCAGGAGGTGTTCACATTAGCACACATACCAAAGAAGTTTCTTGTGTCTTCATAGTACTTGTTTCCATATTTGTCGGTTCCTACCAGCGTACCAGTCTTCAAATCGTTGACCCTGTGAATTCCCAAAACAACAGTTTCAATTTACATCACCTTAGAATGAAGTTGGGATAGAGGTTTCTTAGAGGTTGGTAAGAATCTGTAATGAAAACTCTTAAACAAATATATGTAAAGCTATTTAAAAAAAAGCCAAAACATTCAGGCTTAAGGATTGCAAAACACAATTACCAATCTCTGCAACTAATGTCAGCACACCTTTACTGTGTGCCCCACTGATAGGATAATAGAAGTCATACAGAAAAGCTTTTGGGGGCTGTTATTTATTTAAAAGCTCTTTATAGTGGAATATAAAACAACGCTGCAATATAGCACAATTTAACATCCTCAAATGCTGCGTAAGGGAGTCCCAGAGGCACATTAATTCACTTAATTGAAGATGTTACCAGCCTCCTCAACTATTTGTTACTACCATTTCAGCTTGAATTGCTGTGGAAAGTGGTCAGCACTGAAGCAGTTTAAAAGATCTCACAAATCTGTGTGGGCACAAACCTCCAGGAGAGTAATAGCAGGGAAATTCTGAATAAAACCCTTAGAGAGGTAGAGGCTCCTGACTTGGAGAAATCATTTTTCCAAGTTACCAGTAGCTACTTCTTAAACACACCAATTGTTCCAAGAAAGATACATCTTGAATACTCTTCCTGTAAGTGCCAAGTCTATTCCTTGAGCTGAGACACGGGATTCAATGGCTCTAGAAGTGGATGGGGGGCAGCAGCTGTTTGTTGCTTGTGCAGTTACACGGATCAGGTGCAATTCTCCACCTAGCACACCTCTCTTCTAACTTTGGTCTTCTGAAAGAAAAAGACCAAAAAAAAGAAAAAGAAATAAAAAGACCAAGCAAAAGGAGAGCGCTGCCTCCAACCTTGCTCCCTTTTTCTTCCTAGTAGAAAGGTGTCGACACAGTCTGAGCCTCTGATCTTCGGTTCACAAAAGCTCCCTGGCAAGACATTCATTAAGACGTGCTTAGGAAGAGGCACTCAGGTGAAACTTAAACTCTTCCACAGTTTTATTTCCCCAGCTTCATTTCTTCTGGAGAACTGCCAGCGGAACAGTTACGGGCTCGGAAGGGAAACAAAGTAGAGAAAGCAACTTGTAGGGAGGATGAGAGGAAATAGTAAAATACTAGCCAGGGAAATCATATCCTGTCTTAATTCACACTACTTAAGAGCTCGAAATGTCCCTCTGCAAAGTTTTACAAGAGAAAGGTTTATCCGAGCTGCTTTCTACAGTGGAGACAGAAAAGCCAGAAGTTGCCTGTCACCACAGCTATGAGGAATATAAAGACAAAGAAGACAAAGTCAAATCTGAGACCTCTCAAAAGTTAAGCTGACTTCAGAAAAAGCATACAATATTCTGTCACAAAACAAATGAGAAAATAATTTTAAATGGATAATAACTGCAAAGGGAGCAATGCTTTGACTGGCAGGAAGAAGACAACGTGCTCAGCTAAAAGAAGAGCCAATTGGAGGTTACTAGTGAAGTTCCACAGAGAACGTTGTTGTCAGTAGACTTATTTAACACTTTACAGGGTTCCTGACCAAAACAGAAAACCCACCCCCGAAAAGCCCAGGAGTCAGACAGATTATGACATTACCCTACAAAGGAAGGTTGCAGTAGTGAAGTTCTGTTCTGTCCTCAGGGCTGGAGTGATACCACCAGAATGAAATTCAATGGTATGAAGATCATAACACAAAGTGATGCACCTGGAAACTAATAAGATCTGAAGCACTGTGTGCATAATCACAAGGAAAAAATCTGGATGTCACAAGGCAATAAGAAGCTGTCAATTAAGTGACATGTGGGAGAAAAAGACAAGCTGATCCTAGGATGTCCCAGGTGGACCGAGCTGCCTTGAGTGAACAAAGCAAGTACTAAAGCCACTGTATGAAAATATTGATGAAGCCTGATCATCAGCTGTGTAAAATGTTATGTTTAACTGTTCAAAAAAGATCAAATTAAATCATAATAAGTCACAGAAAAATGGCCATTATGATGACTGGAAAAAAAGTCTTCAAGGCGGCTCAGAAAGCTTGGTTTGTTTATTCTAGTGTAAGAGAGTCCTTGATTTATAGCAGGGAACTCCACCTTTGCAAATCCTCGCTATCCCATGCTCCTTCCCACTATTAATTTTACAAAGACTTTTTGGCTAGGTGGTCAAGCCCACAACAGTCACTGTACCCCGAAGAAATATTCCATTACTTTTCCAAGACGAGCTACAAAGATAACAGGTTACTGACACTGCCCAGTTTGGATCCTGTACCTTTCAGACTTCACCCCGTGCTTCATCAAGAATCTGAACGAAGGGAAAAAAAATGAGAAATCTGCAGCTCCTCCTATTTGGGAGGAGCTTCAAGCACACCGTGTCACAATTCAAAACACTCTTCACAAGGCAGAGATGAGACACAAGTCGGGGAAAAAAAAAGGGAGAAAGTTTAAGGTGGATGAGTGCAAGGTTCTGTGCTCGGGGAACCCAAGTACACAGGCACGGCTGGACGTAAAGGCTCTGACTAACTCTGCCAAATATGCCCCTGGGGCTAAAGGGCACCCAGAGCTGGGCAGAGGTCAGCGGTGACAGTGTCAACCCGCTGCCAAGGAGAGGCGGACACACGCTTTGAAGTGAAAAAAAGAGGCAGATGAGAATTCCGCGCTTTACACCGCAGGCTGCCAGCCGAAGGACGGCTTCCAGGCCCGCACACGGGGCAGTCCAAGCAAGCCACCGTCAACCCGAGGTGGTCCAGAACCAACAACCTTCCCGCCAGCGCCACAGTGGCCGGCAGACGCGCAGGAGGTGGCACAGCCGAGTGTCACCACGGCAGACACAACCTGTGACAACCGGGCCAAGAAAAACGGCTGAGGTCGCTCACCGGGAGACGCAAGGCGCCAGCGCAGCGCATGGAGGGCTGCACCCAGCGGCCTCCTCTAGAGGCCTGGCCCCGCACTGCACCCAGCGGCCTCTTCCCGAGGCCTGTGGCCGCCGTAAGGCACNGGGAGCGCCGGGCGCCCCGTTACCTCAGCAACTGCCATAGGGCGCCGCGAACGCCGCCGTGGCCTCCGAGGTGCTTCATGGCCCGCTTCAGCAGTTGCACGTACTCCGCCATCTTGGGGCGGTATCGCCGGCTCCCCGGCGCTGCCGCCCTCTCGGTATGCAGCCGCCCCGGCGAAGGGCGGGAGGCGGGGCGGCACCGCCTCATCCGCCCAGGACCCGAGAGAGGGGGGCAAGATTGAGGCGGTGTGTTGCCGGCCGCACTTTGCTTGGTGGTTGCCCAAACACGACCCTGGCGGGGCCGGACATGGCCGGACGGAGGCCCGGGCTTTGCGTGGAGCAGACCTATTGTGGCTCCCCCTGGCCTGCCCCTGAGAAGGGGCAAGGAGGGAGATTTACAGCACCCCAGGCAGCCCGGTACTGCCCTGCCCTGTCCTGCCCAGCCCAGCCCCCGAAGTCGTTACTCCTCATCCTGCCTCAGCCTTGCAAGTGGCTCTTCAGCCATCCCCTCCTGCTCTTCTGACCTGCTCCCATGAGGAACGTGGCTGCATCGTCCTTGTTAGCGCTCCCGCAAAGAGTTGCAGGCTGCAGTTAGATGCCCCCCCGACCTTTTCACAAGGCTGTAGCTGCAGAACTCAAACCCCATCTTCACAAATCCATGTCCCTCGCCATTGGAACAACCTCTGCTGGGGCAGCAGTTCAACATCCAGTTTGAACAGGACCCTGGTATCTCAGGTACTGTCTCAACAGCTGAGGGGATGATATTCTCCCCGGACTAGCGGAGTACCCTTTTCCCAGTTTGGTAAGAGAGCAACTATCCAGAAACCAGTGTTGAGATCCTTCTGGCCCTAAGGTTGCTGAAGGGTATTGTCTGATGAAGACACAGATTTTGGCTTCCAATCTGCATAGTCTAGATCCAAGTGTTTGCCTAGTGCTTACATGTGAAGGTCAGCAAGAGACAAAGAGCTTCAGGTTGGACAAAAAAACCCAACCCCGCTTTTTAATAGAAACACCTGTCTATCTATCCCTTATTTCACACAGGTCACAAGATCTGTGATGAGACAGGAGTTACCAAGACTGGCAGTGAGGAGTCCAGGATTGCTTACGTCAAAACTTAGGAGGTGACATAGCACCCCGCGCAGACTGGGTCATGCAGAGAAGAGTTTAACGGTCTTGCCCCTCCGCGGTCACTCCTTAGGCCATTAAGGAACATGTATTTCTTACCTTGTCCACCTCTCCACTCTGGCATCTTCGTCTTGTCCCACTGCCTTCTCCTACGTTCTGCACCAGCCCTGCTGTGGATGTTGGGAGTACTTTACTGCTGTTGCTGCAAGGCTGGTCTAGCAAGGTGCAGAAACTTCACTGTCAACTTCATTGACCTTCCCAAGGCTGGGGCTGCACAGGCCAGCCAAAAATAGGTCCACAATACTTTGTCAGAGCCAGCAGGGCTTGGAAAAGTGCCTGGTAAACACATCATCAGTGCTGCAAGCAGCACTGACTGATCAGTGGACCCCAGCTGTCAGTACCAAGAGGCCAAGATGCTGGGTGGCAATTGACACAATTGGAACTGGGGATTTGGGAAGGGACAAAGCAGGAGGCAAAGTCAAAAGTTAAGTAGGTGGTGTTAAACCTGAAAGAAAAATGTAGCTAGGAAAAAGGTCGTCAGCCAAGTTCAGAGTGTGGAAATATCCTACCCATTTCAATGTAAAGTCTAGTGATCCAAGTTTGAACACAAGTGATGTTGTGTTCAAACACAAAACACAAGCCCTGCTGGTTCAGTGCTCTGCCCTCTAACCACGGCATCTGTTTTGTGGTAAGTCTCAGGCTACAGTACAGTTGTGGCAGATTATTTGCATTTTCACAATCAAATCTCTTAGAAAATGTACTAAATTTATTAAAATATGCTCAGATAATTGTACATTAGCAGGCAGAAAAACAGGGAGGAACATGTACAGTCAAAGTTCATTTATTTTGTTGTGTGTAACTTCATACACAGAAACCACTTTTATATAAACTACTGATGATGGAGTGTAAAATATGAAAGAAATGTCATTTATATTAGGTCAGGCAACTTTAGAAGCACTGAATAGGTTCATCTCTTGAACCAATTTCTCAGCCTATTCCTGATTCAAGTAACCAGGATCGTTTTCATTGACAGAGAGTATAATTCCATGAGCGTTTTCTCTGCTGGCAGGGAAATAACATTACTTTTTTTCCAAGGGTTAAAATGATCTGGGTCACTTCACTGATCCTTGTGGCACCACGGTTCTTAGATTGAGACCGCTGTGGAGGATAGGGCATTGTGAAGCAAACCTGGAAGAAGAGGTCAACTTCTTAATGTGACTTTGATTCTACAGTAGATTTTCTGGAAGTACATTCTTAGTAGCAGAACCATTTTACAGCAGCTGTGAATTACATTTTGGTCTTTGTACTATTTTTCGCCATTAATTGGGTCAAGTGAGATCTACACAGAGATTTTGATTAGCCATCACATCTACTTATGCTGCTTTTGTTAACATGTTTGGTCACTGAGCATGAAAAAAGAATCTTACTACTGCCTTCAGACTTCTCCCTGATCTCAGTGCAAATCTCACGGTCAAATACAGTGGAGTGCAAGTGCAAGTGTAGCATCTTCCTAAAAATTTATTGGGGTATCTTTTGGAGACAGCATTAAAATGCCATCTCATCATTGCAGTGACTTATAAAACTCGTATGTACCCATAAGAAATTTTTAATTCCCATTTTTTTAAATTTAAGACTCTGTTAGATGTTGCTTTTGTTCCCCAGAAGTTAGTACACGGAGCCTCACTGCCTCAAAACCTTGTGCTAAACACGTTTAATGCTGCCTTCTTTTTCTCCTGTGGCCCAAGTGAATGGCAGTAAATTACTGACAGAGCAATTTTTCAGGCCTAAAAAAAACCCCTCTCAAGTCCGAACACAAGTTAGTTGCTTCTTTTCTAATACACATTCAAAGTGTAAAACCCAAGAACTATTTTTCAAAAATAAACAAGTCAATTTCCTGATGACTCAAAGGATGACATGCCACTTCCCTTGACTCACAGCAGTCTCACTGAATCCTACATGTTTTAGTTTATCTTTAAATAGCTTTATTCAGTGGTACGATTGATCTTGAAAAACCTACATTCATATGTTCTCAGAAAGTGCAAAAATCAGCCTATCTACAGAACCATTTAGTATTTATATTTTACCTTAGAAGAATTGTTTTTATTATGTTTGTCTACTCTACGGCCATTCCCTCTATTCTTAGTATGGAAAGTCACATACATTTCTTCTCCAATGGTTCCCAACATGTATTTGCAACATTAATTAGAATTCTTTTTCTCAAACTAGGAAACAAATCCAACAGAAGAGAGACTAACAAAGACCAAACTAAGTAGATTTTGGAAATGTTATTGCTTCCTGCTCTGTCCTTCTAAAATTGTGAGGTTCCAGAAGTCCAATCTACAACATAAGTCTCCACAATTCGCTATCCCATAATACCTGGGTCCAGTCTCTGGCTGCAGTTCCTCTCCCTCTAGTCTGAACAATGCAGTCTCTAATGCTTTCACTAATGGATTATTTTTAGCCAGTCCTATAATCCATATTATTTCCCAAAAGCACAATGACAAAAGTTTTTGTCACTTGGGTTCAATTGCCCTAAAAGGTTGAAAGGCAAATTCATAGCCTGAAACTAAAGTGTAACGTTACTTAAAAACGTACATATTTTAACATTTTCAGAAAACATTCAAATACTTGCTTCTCTAAAAACAGTAAAACACTCAAAACCCCCAGAATAATCTCTTTACTGGTGCTTTTAGAGAACACCTGCCACTTTGTGGGAGCTGTTCAGGTTATGTCTCAGCAGTACCTCTGCCTTCATCTCGCAAATTGCCACTGGTTACAGAGTGAAAGAAAAAATTACTCCTCAGCTGGCCTTCATTAGTCAAAGTATGTGGCTATTCAGTTTGCTCCCTAGTGAAACTCTAAGGTGAAGTCAAAAAGGAGCTTAAAGGCCTCATGAACAGCTTCATGGACGGGACTAGGCTGCAGGGCTGCAGAGCACCAGAAATCTGCAGGACCCAAGCTCCAGGGCTGGCTGCTCAGAAGGCTCTTGCCAACCACCTTTCTTTTTTAAGAAGCTGGTATTACCAGGAGGTTCAGAGCGTGGCAGTTTGGTCCTCTGGATGCCCAGTGGACAGTCCTGCTGAGCAAAATGTGCTGTTATTAATTCAGAAGAACACCTGGTGGAGCGGTTCCATCTAGTTTTTTCTGCTCTCACAGGCAACTCCACCACAGAAGGTTAATTAAAATCACCTGCAGAACATAATTTCTGTGCTATTCCCTTTTCCCCCTACCACTCTGCACAAGCCACAAATAATCTTCTCTCCTTATTAGCACCCCAACCACCCTCCCCTAATCCACAGTTCACTTGAAAATAGATTTGAGCACGCATTACTATGAGATCCAGTTACAAGAAAATAACTAGGAAATGCATTAGTTCAGCCTGTAAATCAACAGCCACAAAAAAAACCCTAAGTGTCCAGCTGTTGATGCTTGAAGGTGGTGATACTCTAGTGGTCCACATCACTTGCTTTCATCTCCAGCGCAGTGACTCAAAGGACACGCTCGGTTTCTGCACTCAAGCCAAAATGCACAGCCCTGATTTCTTCTGATGGAGAGTCATGTAGGAGAAAATTGTATATTGGAGCAAGGGCAGGACTTGACACTGGGGAGCTCAGAGGGTAAAGGAAGACTGAGGTGGCTGAGCAGGGCTGTTCGCAGGGGTGTATTAATGTAAGAATTCTCACATGGATGAAGAAAAACAGAGGAGTTCGTGGGAGATGGATTCACGTGATGAAGGACAAATGTTCTTTGGGGTTATCTGACAGAGGTATGAGGAGGAAAGGCAAGTCTGGGTGTTAGGGATGTTTGTTGAGTAGAGGGGAAAAGGGAGATGCCACAGAGAAATAAAACTGGAGAGTTCCCAGACAAGTTTTTGCTCTTCACCAGAAGAGCACCTTTTCCTGCAGAGCTCTTCCTCTTCCCCTCAGAGGTGACTAAAAGGCTGGGGAAAGTTACTGGTACAAGAGAGTAATCAATTAGCAGTCTGACTGGGGAGCAGGGCTCTGTAGAAGTTACAGTGGGCCCAGAGAAGGGCACAAAAATGGTCTGAGGGCTGGAGCACCTCTCCTGTGAGGACAGGCTGAGACTGTTGGGGTTGTTCAGCCTGGAAAAGAGAAGGCTGCAAGGAGACCTTATTGTGGCCTTTCAATATATAAAGGGGGCTTATGAGGAAGATGGAGAAATACTTCCTATGAGCTCCTGTAGTGACAGGACCAGGGGCAACGGTTTTAAACTGCAAGAGGGTAGATTTAGATTGGACAGAATGAAGAAATTCTATATGATGAGGATGGTGAGACACTAGAATGGGTTGCCCAGAGAAGCTGTGGATGCCCCATCCCTGGAAGTGTTCAAGGCCAGGCTGGAAGGGGCTTTGAGCAACCTGATCTATCGGGAGGTGTCCCTGTCCATGGCAGGGGGTTGAATTAAATTGAATCAGTTAGATTGAATTAGTCTCCAAAGATCCCTTCCAAGCAAAACCATTCTGTGATATTGTGATTCTAAGTACCAAGAAAGGCAAGTTTTTTTAAACAGAGAGAGCCTGAAGTAAGTTTTGGTGGGGAGGGGACTCTAAATGCTTATTTCCAGCTCTCATAATTGGTAAACTCATTGCGTCATCCAAACTTTTTTATCTTTTACCAGTGCAGTGCACCTCACAAACATTTCCTCTGCAGTGTGTCAGTGGGTAATTAATTTACTTAATGGCCTGGTTTCAGCTGGGATAAGAGTTAAGTTTCTTCCTAGCAGTGGGTATAGTGCTGTGGTTTGGGTTTAGCGTAAGGATAGTGTTGGTAACACATGAAGTTTTAGTTGTTGCTAAGTAATGCTTATACGCAGTCAAGGACTTTGCAGCCTCCCATGTACTGCTGGAGAGGAGGCGCACAAGGAGTTGGGAAGGGAGCACAGCCAGGACAACTGACCCAAAGTAGCCAAAGGGATATTCCACACCGTATGATATCAACTGGGGGGAATTGGCCGGGGGGCTGGGATCACGGCTCAGGAACAGACTGGACATCCATCAGCAGGTGGGGAGCAATTCCACTGTGCATCACATGTATTGTATATTCTATTATTATTTTCCTACTTCTTATTTTTTTTTCTACATAGTTCTATGTAGAGTTTTTTAAAAAGCGAAAAATCGGTAAGTTAAATTTTAGAATGAGTTCTTACATTTTGAAATTCATAGGGCAGCAAGCAGTGAGCATGGAAACAAAGGGATAGTAGCAACAGGGGTTAGCAAACGGCAAGATATTGCAGCTATCACAAGTCCCAGAGACCGAATGAAATTGTCAGTACTACATTGGGTAACAGAAGTGTGAAAGGTCCACAAACCCTTTGCAATCAGATACACTGCTCTAGGTCTGTAAGGCAACCCATACAAACCCAAACCAAAGCAATAGGTTATTGCAACTCTTTTCTCTAATAGAAAGTTACAATTTATTTTTAAAAGTACAGCCAAAATAGACTTTACCAATTTAGGCAGACATTTGCAGTAATTATTTGGTTTTTATACAGCAGCAGAACAACTGCAGTTGAAACGCTTACGCTGAAACCAGTGTACTGGCAAAGAGCAAAGGCTGAACAAAGTGAACAGGGCGGTTTCAAAATGAACGGGTGACTGAGCTGCCCGTCACTGGCACTGAAGGCCCCACAAAGGTACGGCCAGCTGAGTTCCGAACAGCAGAAGGTATTGCCATGAATGTACTTTGGAAAACGGTTTAAAAGAGAACAATTATTTGCACCAGGAACTTTACCAGTATGAAACAAGCAACCTAAACCCATGTATATACCTACAACACATACTGGCATGAAAAATGATTGAACTCCTAAGGGTATTATGTGTAACGTTGCTCCCATCTTTAAATGACGGGATTCTAAAAGGTATAAAATCGTTTTTCCTTTCATATGATATTAAAATGATTTTTCTTGTTCTTAACATTGAAAATGTTAAAGCTATTGAAATGAAACTTGTCCCTTCATTGGCAAAGAGACTTCTTATTTTTTTGGCTAGTAAGCGCCACAGTTTGATTAACTCCTGACTGGGTATGGAAACTGTCGGACTGCTGGAGGTCAAAAAGTTGAAAAATAAATTAAAGGAGAAAGGAACAGATGACAAAACCAATGAGATATTTTAACATCCACGGTAGAGTGAGCTTCCAGATTCCCATTTTTGTTAGCTGATTAACAGTGTTACTGATCAGCATGAAAGAAACCAGTAATATCAGCCAGCTTTTCATTCAGTAGCAAAGAACAGTTATTCCCAAGCCGATCAATGACAATAGATCACACAGGTGGTAATGTGGAATTGTGTCATCATACAAAATAGCTGTAAGAAATGCTAATGGCCCGAGTTGAAGGTAACTTCATATGCTCCATTCAACTAAGCAGCAGTTCTCTTAAAAAACCCAAAACAACAAACCCAGAACTTCACTGTTTAGTCTTTCCATGAGCTGTTGCGTTCTCCTCAGACAACTGCAATGGTTAACAGACAGGAATAAGGAAAAAACGTGTTCATCCCTGTATTAGTTTACCTGCTTTAAAGCTCCCATTCCTGGGAAAACACAGCTATGCCTCATTCCTTGTCAAAAGCATGAATTTCTAGTTTAAGAAGGGTTAAAGAAATTATTTTTAAATTATTAACGAAAAATCTTGATGAGCAAAGCAAGTAACACTGAGGCAACAACCTGCAGGATGGGATCCAGCTTATATGATTTTATGAAGACAAGAGAGATGACGCTTGCCAGGCAGCATAGACCAGCTGTGCCCTACCTTCACAGCATTACTGAACCTATGATGAACATTTATTGTTATGAAAAAATGTGAGAAAACTTTGGGGAGAAAAAGGTCACTTACCAGTAGCCAGAGCTTTTGCCATGTGTTGTGCGTATGCGCGTTTGCTTATAGGGGTCCAAACATCAGAGGTGTCCAAGATGAAAACATGGGGGGGCGTTGACCCTCACATTACTGTGGGTGTGTACTCATCTCTCTCCCTTTTCCTTGACTTGGCAGCGAACAGAGAGTTATAACCTGTCTGCTACACACAGCAAGGGAGAGGGGTAGATGGCTACCACACATATATGGACAACACACGAGTAGCTAGAATCTCTTTGAGATAAGCAGCTTTCCTTTATGTGCATACCCATCTAGATGGCCACGCCACAGCCAATTAAGTGTGCTGGTATCCTCACAAAATGGAGACTGGGACAGACTTCTTGATCCTGTGGTTGAAGATTTCTTGAACTAGTTGTCCAGTTTGCAAAGAGAAGTAACGGAGACAGTATTGAGCAAAACCTCAAATGTAGTCTGAGAACTTTTAGAGTATACCCTGATTACAGACGGTGGCTCAACCATCCCGTTCAAGAGAGATTATACAGTCCATTACCTACTCTGGGAATGGTTATCCTCTTCGATTTCTCAGCTGGTCAGGAGAATTAGATTAAAAATGAACTGCAAGTCTCTGTCCCAGGCAAATAAGAACACCATATTCTCTCGCTACCCAACATGTAATCCTGAAAATACAGGATTTAAAAAGAAAAACATGGATGGGTAAATTTCCTGATTTGGTGATCTGGCAGAAATCCCAGGTGAAGTCCAAGGGATTTGCCAAGAAAAGAACACTAGAAGGTATGGGAAAAAGTCAGCCATTGGGATTTGGATCTGCTGCCGCCCAGCATAGGTGATGGGCATCAAAAAGAACAGCAAGAACACGTTTCAAACAGTTGAATTTAAACAGCACAATATGAAACATGACCACGGTTCTTGTGTTTTTCAGTTGACACTTCCTAAGAAAGTAGTCTTGTCCCAACAGTCAGGGGTAATGGCAGTCCACACGTTACTGAAGTAGGCTAACGTGTATTTAAACAGACTACTGCACCAAGAGGAAGCAAGAACAGAAATCCAGAGCAAGCAAGGTTCTAAGGCCGTCTCCTCCAAAACAGTGCTCTGACAAAAAAGTGATAAAAAAAAAGGGCAAAACTCCAGCATATGGCAAGGCAGCTAAATACTCCTCAAGGACTACAAGAACCTTGCTAGGGCATGCAGAGAGGCAGTCAGGAAGGCTAAGGCTCAGCTAGAACAGAAATTGGCCAAAGGTGTCACGAACAAGAAGAAAGGGCTCTTCAGATACGTGAGGAGAAAGCAGAAGCACAGGGAAGACATAGGCCTGTTGCCTAACAAGGCAGGGGAACTTCTCACTCATGCTGACAAGGCGGAGGGTCTTGATGTCTTCTCTGCCTCTGTCTTCACCAGCACAGCTGGACCACAGGGTACAGGATCAAGTAGCTACTACAATAGCACTGGTGTCGACCCACCAGTAGTGGAGGAAGGGCTGGTCCGCAGCCTCCTGCAAAGGCTCAACCCACATAAATCCATGGGCCCAAAGGAAATCCACCCTGGAGTATTAAGAGAAGTGGCTGGCATTGGTGCAAGGCCACTGTCTAAAATCCTTGAGAAGTCTTGGAGACCTTGATATAAGAAGGAAAATTTTTTATGCTGAGAACAATCAACCACTACAACTACCTCCCCAGGGATGTGGTGGAGTCCCTATCACTGGAGGTTTTTGAGATGCAATGGGACAGGGTGCTAGATAATCTCATCTAGGCTCTCTTTCCCACAAAAGGTTTGACTGGATGATTTTTCAAAGTACCTTCAGACCTGGGCTGTTCTATGATGAAAATGGATAAGCTGATGGATTCAATCACTAAAGATTTACGTCTGTAGACACAAGTGGTATTTTCTCAGCTGAAGACAGAAGTGTTTCTGGCCAGTACCATTTGAGAGGCTGCATCAGCTGGATTTTTTTTTGCCAGCTGTAAACAAAAGAACTGCCTATCACACCTGAGGCTCCAGCTGTGGAGTAATAGACTTCTGCAAGGATGTGAGAGAGATTTGCACCATGTACTACACTTAGAAGGAAAAGGAAGTTTTTATTTCCATCTTACTCTCATGTGGGTTACATGCATCTGGAGAATGTTGGAGTAAATCTCTTCCAAGAGTATTGGAGAGTATTGGAATGCCTGGGAAACAAATCACCTGCAAAATATTCAGGAGTAATGTGCTGCTGGCTTCCTTAAAAGGTTTAACACAGAGGACTGTAAATCTCCTGTGCCTCTCAGGGCCAGAAGGGAGTTAGGGGAAGCATGAGGCTAGAAAGCAGGGTCAGAATTTCAAAGGAGAGATGAAACAAAAATTACACACCTCCCATCTGCAACTTGGTCCTCCAGATAGCAAGAGAGGCCTCTATCCCCTGGGGAGAGAACAAGCATATTAGCAGCAGTTGTCTTCCGTATTTCCATAACCCCTGCTGACAAGATGCATACGTTCTGATACAGAGTAGTCCTCATACTGCTCTCCAGGGAACACATGAAGAGCTTGAATCTTGCGCATTTATAAAGGTGGAATGTGGGAAGAGCTCAGCTGCCATGGCAAGCTTGCCCCTTACTGACTTGCTGAAGGCTGTCCTCCAGCAAGTCAGTAAGGGGCAAGGCAGAGCAGAGTGCATGGTTCCATCTGTCAGGGGTCCTCAGCACCGAGTGCTTGGGTCTGACTGATCCTGTAGTACAGCCTCAGATTACAGAGCTTGGGTGGAGGAAGATCCAAGCAGCTCAGTTAGTGGAACTGAAAACAACACAGAAATCCAGTGCCAGAGGTAATTCTCAGCTTCTTTTTGGCTGGCTGAGATCCTCAGGTGCTGAGAGAAACTACAGAACTCACCCAAGCCTCAGCTAGTAGTCTCTCAGTGGTAGAGGGGCCTTGAAGCTGCTACTGCAGAGTGTGCAAAGGCTCTCATTTAAAGTGATATTTGGGTTAAGCAAATTGTAGTGAAACCATGTGTTTCTTCATTGGGCGAGACTCTTCCTCACGCAGTGTTGCCAGAGAAAGAGAAGATTCATGACAAATAGAACGTGGCCTTGATCCAAGATTTAGATAATCCTAAATGCTAGTGTCAGAAGTAGACCACCACTACGATCCTTCTCTCATTCTAAGCAACAGGTATTAACTCTGCTGGGGATGTATAACTTCCTGTTGCAAAGGAAGCAAGAAGCAGCCGTATGTCAGTGTCACTTGTCAAGGAGGCACACACAAGAACATTTAAACCCATCCTTAGATGGAGCTATGGAGCATATATGAAGTATGAACATATATGAAGTATCTAGATGCATTTCTAGTAGGAAAAGGAAAAGCAGCAGAGACCATGCTCCCATAGGGAGGGGCACTGGATTTGACAAACTCAAATTTAAAAAATAATCATACAAGACTGGTTGGAAAAGAGAACTACATGGCCAAAGGCTAACAATAAAAAATGAAAAAATAAAAACACGAGCACGAATTAAGAGGCATCCAGAATGCCTCCATCACTGTGCACTTAGTATGAGAGAGGGAGGGGTAGTGTGGAAAAGCTTTAACTCCTGAGAGCAGAAAAACCAGGAGGATGCTGTCACTGAATACCTGCAGTACATACTTCTCTGTTAGTTTTTCATACTATAAAACAGCTGATGTCTAGCAAGACGTAATACTGCAACACAGGATTCCTCTGCATCCACGAAACACTCAGTACTGACTCTTTGCTGCTTCACTTTTGACCAACTCCATCAACATATCATCAGAATATCTCAAAATGTGAACTTCCTCTACTGTCCCTGCACTTGTAATGGTGTCCAGTGTTTCACTCAACAAGAAACAAATCTCTCTTCAAAACAACAGGCTTGATTATAATGGTCTTGTTTCCATGGAAACACTGGCCTTTTCAGGATGTTTGATCATGTATTTGCTGTTTGATCAGTGAGAGAGAACTAGTAGCAAAACACTGAAACCACAACTCAGAGAGAAAAGTTAATTTATTTGTCTAAAACATCAAACTAAGTTGAGATACCTTAGTTCAGTCAAAGCTCCTTCAGTTTCTTCACAAGCCTGGACTTTATAAACAAATATTCCAAGTTCATCTATCTACAAAAATAGGATGGACAATTCTTGACTTTCTTCAGATACCAAGTTCATTTACAAGTCCTTGAAGATCAGATGAAAAATAGGAAGCGATCCTATGTTCCTTAATAGACTCCACCACGTTTCCCAAGTGTACTGGAAAGGAGGAATATTAGCCTTCTTTGGAAAGGTGCACGGGAAGGCTTATTGCCATCTCTTGGAGACAGGGTATGCATTTACACCACCATGACTGCCATGGTACAGAATCCTTGACTGCTCCTTTTATACGCCGTGACCAATTATCTGGGAGTTGTAGTCCGCTGTCTCCATTCGCAGGATATATGGGATGATGCTATCAATCTGCACGTTTCCAATCAGTCCTGCAAAGAACAGCTCTTCGGTGATGGCAGCGCTCATCAGCCGGAGAGCCGGCAATCGGAGGAGGAGTCTGGACAGCCTGGAAGATACGTTTGGTAAAAAGCCTTACTTAGGTAAAAAGCTAGCTTTGGTAAAAAGCTGCCAGGTTTTAGTGCTGTTCCAATTATATTTCAGTATTTCATTTTACACAAAGGAGTAGATAAATAATACTCACGGTATGCATGAGTACATGCATAGTATATGAAATAATCTACAGGTAATCTCTTACCTTTAAGGAGGTGAGAGGAAAACGTACATATTTATTACAAGAAATACTGTACAAATCAGTATCACCAACGCTCTGAGAAAAAGTCTGGGTCAAGTAAGCATGGAAGTTTACAGACCTGTAAGTATCATCTGGATATGCTTTGGTTACATAGTCTTGGAACTCCATGTAAGCCTTTTCTTGAAATTTCTCAATCTGTACCACATTTTCTAGACCTGGGTGATCTGAAAAAAAACCCAAACCACTCCACATTGTTACACCTGTTGTACAGAAGAGGCACTAAAATCCACACACCTTATCTAATTGTAAGCACAGCGAAACCTTTATACTTCTTTCCCTCTACGGTTACGTTTTACTTCGTTTCTTATAAATACAGCCAGACATTTTGAAGAGTTCAAATAAATGCAGTGCTTGCATATTTACATCAATCCTGATGCTAGAGCTCTGTTCTCTGCACAGCAGTAGAGCAGCACTGTTTCAATACACTGACAGTTATGGGAATATATGTAAAATTAAGATCAGTGGAAAAAGCAGAATAAAAGGCTACAAACCACATGGTTCCTAGAACAGTGGAAGACACATAGCAGATAGTCCTTTCTCAACTGTTGGCTGCAAAATTTTAAAATGTGACCAGTATAATTTTTAGCAGTGATTTAAACACTTGAAATTTAAAGCTTGCTAAAATTCAAGAATGTGAACCTAACTGCCAAGCCACATTTGGAAATTATGATCTGGTAATTCTGAATGCTTTACATGGTCTGTAATTTTTATTATCCTTCTATTTAAATATCAATATTTTACTGTCATAGTAGCATGAAAATCATGTAAATTTTATTTTTCAGAAGTGGGATCACAAATGAGCTGCCAAATTATGTCACAGAAAGATTATTTCCAGCAGTCACCCTTCTCCAAATATATGACCTTCTGTTAACAAAAGCTGGAGTTTTCGGTCAAGTTCTGAAGATAGAGAAGCTTTCAGAGCAGTTTAGCAGTTATGTGATACAATAGGCTCATAGAGTCATAGAATCATAGAATGGCCCAGGCCAGAAGGGACCACTAGGGTCATCTAGTCCGACCTCCCCACAGTCAGCAGGGCCTCCCCACAGTCAGCAGCTCCCTCAACACTTCATTTCACAGAGGAATATTTTGTCCTGTATAGCAGTTCAGTCATGACAGCATGATTTCCAAATTATGCACAGGACAAGAGGTTAACAAGTTTGTAAAGAAGCAACACATTTTGAAGAGTTGATGACATGAATATGCATCACTTCATAATGCTGCTTGTAGAGCAATGTCAACCACAGCTGTTTCAGAGTCAACTTCCAAAACCAGTAGTTTGAAGACCACTGCTAGTACACTAGTAGCCATTTATAAAGATGTGAAGTCTTCTAGGCACTCCCTTGCACTCATCTCTTCACCCAAGGCTGGCTGGTGACAGTCAAACAGCTGGCTTGGCACAGAAGATGTTCAGTAATCTTCAAGTTTCCAGCTATGGAGACGGCAAATCAGCAGGGCCCACTAACACAGATGTTCCTACGTGAGGCTCTGCTGATGTGCAGCCCAGCCCCATCCTGTAGCAGTGAAATCCCTCAAATTGTCATTTCTGGCCTGTGAGGCATTGACAGAACATCCCTTCTATTCCAGGTACTGAACAGGACTTTCAGGTACATGAGGATTCTGTTATGTGGCTCATAGCATCAAGAATATTGACAAGACATTGCCATTAAAGCATCTACACATCATTATCATGTGAACCTTGAAAGCATGTCAGCTAAAGTAAAGTAACCTCAATCCTGTGACTGGAGATAGTCTTTCCCCAGCATATTTTTTCCTTCTACCGTTTGTGTTGTCAAATCTAATCAGAAGACAAATTAACTTCAGACTAAACAAGTAACTACTGCTTTGCAAGTGTAAGGCTCCTAGAGAAATATTTTGTGCTGTCTATGAAAAACTTGCTTAAAATTTGCATTTTGGAAATGTCCAAGTTCCAGAAGAATTTCTCAACTGATTCTTCTGTGAAAGGGTGAGCTGCAACTGAATGGAAAAAGGAAGTTCTTCTCAGATGTAATAAATCTGCAGAACTGACAAGAACCAAATACCCAGTTCTCCTCCACTCCTGATGGGGGGGGGGAGATCACTAAGATATAGACAGATTTTTAAAATTTGCTCTGATAATTTCTATGGGACATCAGCATCTAAAAAAGGCAGAGCAACAAGGATTATGGAAGCTGTTGGTGCTTTTAAAACTTTGTAATGCAAAACAATGGAGTGACTGAAGATTTACTTTCTAAATGTGATAGTGAGAAATTCCTGGAGATATAGAAAGTAATTGAGGTTTACATTTTTCATTTCTTAAAAGATTTGGGTTTGGTTTTATATGAAATCCTGAATTCTGAATGATGAATCTAAGTCCTGCAGTCTACAGATGTAATATCTGAATGCCTTGAGAGAAAAGTTAATTCTCTAACTTTCAAATAAAGGAAGTTAATAGTGTAATTTTCTACACTCCAGGCATATGTGTTAGATAATCTAACTACTCAGTTGCTACCTATCATAACCAGAGGACTCTTCCTCCATGTTGTAGACTCATCTCCCAGAAGGAAGAAAAAGTCATCATTATTGTATCTTCACTGTCTAATGTCTGTCCACTAGCATTATGTGGAGTAGACCGGGCAAATACTGTTCAGAAGGAAGGAATAATAACATAAGAGAATGTTTTTGGTATTCATTTGCCAGGAATGCTGCATGTACTTTATTTTCAAACTACCTATGCCAAGTGGGGTGATATGGTTCTGTAATTTTGCACGTGAGAATCGACGCCAAGAGAGATAGTCTTTTATACATTAAACCCCCGACTTCAGTCCAGCTCAGCTGGATGTGTAAAAGCAACACTTCTAAATATTAAATTGAGTCCTCAGAAAACATACCCCAGACAGAAGGCACAGAATTAAAAGCGATAAATAAAGAAATTAAAATAATAATAAAATAAAAATCAATGGCAGAGGCAGGAGTAAAACTTAAGTCTCCAAAGGAGCATTCAACTCTACATTAAATGATTAACCCTCCTCTTCCTACAGCCCTCATTACACACCTTCCAAGATTCCTCACCAAGCGAGGCAGTAAGTACAGGTGACAGTAACTGCCTATGACACAAGCAGAAGTTAGATGGCAAAAAATAGCATAGTTTCAAGTTTTGCATGTGGAACAATTACATACCAGGACTGAAGAGGACGATTGCTTTCAAATAAGCATATTCGTATCCATCTAGGCAAAGCTTAACCATGCTGTTACAGAACTCTTGCAGTTTGAAGATATGCTCCATCACTAGTTTTCCTCTGTCGGTTGGCAGCTTATCTAAGTCAACACACACATAAAACACAACCCCCCCCCAGGTCAGCACACCTGGCAAAATACGTGATCACACTGGATTTCGAAAAATAATTATTTGTATTAGAATCATACAGTGGGAAATTTACACCATCTATATATAAACTCACATGCTAGGGCTGAATAACCTTGACACCAACAATTATGGCCTAGAGCAGTCTTCTTTTATGCTTTCCCCCCACCCTTACGTTGCATAACGAAGTCTCTTCCTGCAACTAAAGCTTCCATCATCAGGGGCGGATGAGAGCTTGAAATGATCAATGAAGGGAAAGACTATTATAAGTCAAGAAAACACTGTGACTGCAGATCTGTGCTCTACATCTAAGGCTGAGGTGCCACGAGGCAGCTCAGCACAGTTTCATGGGAGATTTCAGTCAGCCAAAGAGCGTGGCACTGCTGAAAAGGAAAGTGCACTATACACCTTTCCTGATTTGCTTCCAGGAGAATGTGGGTGGTGCAGAGCTGTTCCCCTTGGGTCAGCGCAGTCTAAGCGGCCTGAAAGTCCCCTTCCCTCCACGAGCCATCAAACTAGGGTCCCCGACCCACACGAACTGGCTATCTTTTGGAGACACTGCAGCTGGCATACTACACAACTGGAAGACACTGGTTATAAATTTCTGATTTTTGCATTCAAACTGAATTCCCAAATCAAATGGCAAAAATATCTATTTGTGGTAATGATAAAACTGTTATTAATTAGTACAATACCCTTTCCAGTGAACACGCTTAAAAGTTATGTAGACCAAAATAAGTTCCCAAATTCTGTTTGTATCCCTCTGAAACAATTACAGATTTGTTAGTTAGTATGTTCAGCACCATTACATTTAGTGGTTTAATCAATTTGTTTTAATTATAAACTACTGTTATTTATAGGAGGATCTTGGGAATGTTCTTACATCATGAAAACCCTTCAGCAATTGTTCTTTAATTCCCCCATCATAAAAGGGAAAATGTATATTCTTGTGGGCTGTTTTTCCACAGCTCACCGATCTGCTCTTGCATAGCATAAACCAGTGAATTTTCATCCACAGAACAGCAAATAACCCAAAAATGTAGTTAAACCCCAAAATGCTAAGCTTTTTGTATGTGCATCTACCTTATTAAAAATGTGTTAAGACTATGAATAGATGAAGACTATACCATTTCTGATTGGTTAGCCTTTAGTGCTGAAAACCTTGTCAGAGATTAGCTAAAAGACTCCCCTACCACTCAGAACACTTCCTTCCCTGCAGATGAAAGAGGAGACCAAAGGACATCTCCTTCATTCCAATGAAAAGAACAGAAAAGGTGCAGGACGTAGGGTTAATAAGAAATGGAGTGCACCTAGTCAAGAGCTGCTGAAGACTTGCATTAATCTAAAACTAGTACACAGAGGTCAACAAGGTGAGTTATGTAAAGGAAGTCTATCACCAAGTTGGCATTCGGTTGCTTTGTCTCAACAGCAAGGACAGGTGGAGTCTGTCTTTATACCCTTGATAGAGAGGAACCCTATTCATAGTACATTTGTGTTCTTAATGTTGATGCTGCCTGAAATATTCCTAATTTGAGCTGACATAGACTCACAGAACAGCAGAACACAGACATACAATAACCCCACACCCCCCCCTATATGCTAACCTGTATTAGAAAGATGGGTGGGTTTTATTATTTGTTATTTTAAAATTTGGAGGAAGCATTAGCGTAGCTGACTTCTGCAAAACCGCTAAAGAAATCCCACCTTGTGAGTTGCTTTTTCTAGTCTTATTTTAGTGCTAACCGCAAGGCTCTACAAACAGCACAGTTTTATTAACCGCTGAACGCCGATGAGAAAGCTTCAGCACAGTTTGAAACTCCATTCCCCACGTCTGGCAGGGCAGCCGGCGCGCCCCTTACCTTGCTCTAAGCTGCTGTGCAGGTGGTTGATGAACGCGGTTAATATAGTCGCCACATTCATCACTTGTGAGCACTGTGCAAGACCAAGCGTGAAAAGTTCGTTCCAGCAGGCTTTTACTAATGATATGCTGTTATCCTGTCTATTAAAAAAAAAATACAATCGTTTCACTTAATACAATCATCCAGTTGCATTCACAGTTGTGGGGGTTTTGGTTTTTTTAATTTGCAGAGCACTTCATAAAACATTCATTGAGTACAACCCCTGCAACCCGCACCAAAACGAAGCCCTGCATCAAAAGTATTCTCATTTGCGTGCTAGGACTAAAACACCTCATTTAGAGGGACAGTTGCGAGGAAGTCATTTTTGTTTTAATGATCAAAAGGAAAGAGATCTCCATCTCAAAAGCAAGCTGAACTTACTCTAAGTGAAAACTGTCTAGGCATATTCCATGCTAATTTTCCTAGGATTTACACTAACTTTTGGATCACATGCAGGGACCAAAAAAGTTTGCATTGCTCCTGTAGTGTGGACGCAGAATAGACTCAGAGGTCTGTTCTTTTTTTCCCTACTTGAAATCCGGCAGGTTGGTATAATTTCTTAATTAAAAATACACATGGAATGGAACACGGGAGATCCAAGTTCCTGAGCTTCCTGACTGCTATTTTCCGTATCCTTTTCATGTTTGGAATTGAGACTGAAATACAGACTTTGAAGTATAAACAGAAGTCATGAGGCTTTGCTGGCTGGAAGAATTAGTCCTGAAATGAAGCTTCCCATCTCGTCGGTATCTTTTTTCAAACTCTGAAGCTCAAAATGAGGTGTATTGGTCCATATTCAGGCACTTCCACGTGAGTGATCTTACCCGCAGTATTGCCAAGCACCTCTAACTCATAGAGCTTAACAAGAGCCCGGTACCGTAAAAAGGAAATCCTACCAGTGAGGAGTCAAACTCAGGTACCATGTTTCACTGTTTTAGTCAGTAAATATAAATAATGGAAAGCTAAAAGAAGGACAAGACCTATCAAAGAAGAAAAGCATATTAAAGGTAGGATTTCAACTACAAAAATACAAGGGAGTGGATTTTTTGCAAGAATATTCGTGAGATCTTCAAGATTATTTCTGACGATTTACTGCAATACTAATATGCCAAACAGCAGATGAATGTAGACGTGACCTGCACTGGATTACAGAGAGCTTACCTATGGCAGTATTTTTTACTACAGTCCAGCTCCTGTGAGGGTGGACATGATGCTGTACATGCAGCTTCTACACGTATTTTTCACATCCCCGTTCATCTCCCGTCAAA
This sequence comes from Jacana jacana, assembly GCA_013400555.1. NCBI lineage: Eukaryota > Metazoa > Chordata > Aves > Charadriiformes > Jacanidae > Jacana > Jacana jacana. The sequence goes on along the minus strand of VZTM01042698.1, from coordinate 26,551 downwards.
GGAACTACGCTGAGGAACAGTGAAAACAGGGTGTACTGGCTACTCAACTGGTCTGTGTGGGGATAAATGTATACCTATAGCAACTTTGCAGCTGGTTAAACTTAACCAGCATCAAAAAACTAAGAGGCTGCATCCAGACTGATGAATGTTTCAGTAGGAATCTCTCTTGCCTACAAAGGTCCTCGTGCAGGAAGATGAACTAAGCAATAACTCGGTGTCATTAAGTAAATGAATATGCCAAAGCCAACTATCTTTCCAGGACTACAAAGATGATTAGGGGCCTAGAACATCTCTCTTACGAGGAAAGGCTGAGGGATTTGGGTCTTTCTAGCCTGGAGAAGAGAAGGCTGAGGGGGAATCTGATCAACGTCTATACTTAAAGGGTGGTTGTCAAGAGGATGGGGCCAATCTTTTTTCAGTGTTGATCAAGAGGAGGACAAGAGGTAATGGGCACAAAGTTGAACATAAGAAGTTCCATCTAAACACGAGGAGGAACTTCCTTACTTTGAGGGTGTCAGAGCACTGGAAGAGTGCTCTGGAAGCTGGCCGGAGGGGTGGTGGAGTCTCCATGCCTGGAGCCATTCAAAAACCACCTGAACACATTCCTGTGCAACCTGCTGTAGGTGGGCCTGCTTTGGCAGGGGTGCTGGACGAGACCATCTCCAGAGGTCCCCTCCAACCCCATATCATTCTGTGATTCTGTGACTAAGGAAAACATTGCCTGAGGAGGGAACCACCTGGATACAATTATCTGTCTTCCTTCCAAAAGCATTACTAATGGTTTTGTTTTGGCTCATCATCTCCTCTCAATTACTAGTAATTTCTCTTTATTTTAAAAAGTGAAATGAGTCACCCTTCTGAAAGTCAAAATTATACTACACAATGTGCTCAAACTGAAAAAGCAGCATTAATTTCAAATAAATCTCCACTTGAAAAACAAGATAGTATTTTAAGCTCTTCAAAAGGCAGACTTTATGGTAAATGGTTTTTAAATACACTGTTGGTCATGGTCTTGACTGGGACTGTAAATGCTAGCACTGGTACATATTAACACTATTAAGACAGCCTACTCCTCTGTTTTTGAAATCAAACAGAAAATACATTGGGAAGTAACATACTAAGAAAAAGCCATGCAGATTTTCTAGAGGCATTTCTTGTTAATCTTTTTGGAGAGACAGGTCTTCTGTACAGCATTTTATTTTTAAAAAGCAATTCCCGTTTGTTGTTTTAACACTAATTTGCAGTGTTGTTCTGTTACAAAAAAAAAACATTAAAAAATGTATAGTAATATAATGTTTTATACTAATTTGCTATGTAGTTTGAAATTACGCAGGACAACAATTTCTACTAAAATAAAACATCACATTTACCTGATTTTTTATCTTTGCTATTGTTTAACTTTATAGAATTTCCTTCTCCAAAATACAGGCTTCAATTACACACAATATAGTATCTTTCCTTAAACAATGTAGAAGAATTTGGCTTAAACATCTGAGCAAACACAAATGGTAATCACAGATCATCCTGTTTTTGAACAGCCTTCCTGGAAAAGGGGACAATCCCTCACTTTAAAAAGGAATTCTCTTTGGTGCCACATTCATACGCTACTTTGATTGAATTAAAGAAAAACACCGTAGATGAAAAGCGACAAAGGTGATTTATACTCCATTTGTGTCAGAGCTGATACTCTGCTTTTATTTGTTTGATGCACCTTCATAAAATTACTTCTGAAAATAACATAAATCACTTTTCCTCTTGCTGTTTTGAGACGTTTCCTCATGGTGATCGGCAATGCACTACTACATTTAGCCTGAGAATTTAAAGTGATACACGGAATTCTGCTAGGAAAGTAGGACCGGTACACTACCTGTAAAAGGGATATTAAGAATTGCTTTCTGGTTACAGCAACCACTTGTTTCAGGAAAATCCCCTGAAATTAAACAAGTTCATCCTGAATGCTTGCTGCATCTAGCTAACCATTTTCTTCATATATTATTAAAAGCAGTATTATTACTACTTATTAGTTATTACTACTCATTCACCTACAAAGATAAAAATCTTTGAGGATCCAGAGAGGAGCTTCTTCGTGGTGATTGCTAAACCTCTTAGTTCAGTATGTAGCTATTAAAAATAAGAGGAAAACCTATTTACTAAAAAATTATTAATAAACTGGCAGTGTGCATTTGATTGTTACTGATCAACTCCTGTTTCCTTTAATCCCCAACCAAAGTACCTGAATTGGTCTGAAGTTGGGAGTAGTTTTGATTAAGGTCTATGAAACAGTTTTAGTAAGTAGTATTGGTATTTCAACAATGTTCCTGAAGGAGACAGTGAAAAAAAATATCTTAAAAAAGTGCATATTCACAACATGAGTAAACAAAGTAACTGAACACTTACCCTAAAGCTTGGAAAGATGGAATGGAACGTGCCCAGTGCATGGACAAGAAAAGCAACCTCGAGGCAGATTCGCAGATATAGTGAACGTTAAGATATTCGGGCATAGGAGAAGGCATGGTGAGCTGGCAACCAAAAAACAAACAAAAAAACAACCCAAAAAGAAGGGCAAGTGAGTTATTTTACTTTCTTCATTAAAAAACATGGTAAGAGAAGATCAGTCTTAGTTTAAATGAGAAAGTAAAATTGTTTGTTAAACAGACATGAGATACTCCTGAAATACAATTGAATGCCTGCCTTTTTCATTAGGTGCAGTGTTATACACCAGAATAGCTACAGAGCAACAAAAAAAGCAAACATTTTGAGTATTTATTTTAGATAAATATGTCTGGGACAGTGGGAGATTAAAAATCCCAAATAAAACTCAATTTTTGAGACACTGTCAAAGAATAAAAACATTTTAGAAGATTCGCTGTAATTCGAATGAAGGTGCTTGGATTTCTATAAATATATAAAAAATACACAAAAGCGTCATTCCTTTCTAAAGCTTCTTCCAGAGGAGTAGAATAAGTGGCCTGAAAAATTAGAGGAGTAACCAAAATTCCTGGGGAGGTGGTGCGCTTGTTTCACAAAACATCTTTTTTTGTATCTTTAATTAATATTTAACAAATAAATACATCAAAAATCTTTTGATGTGTGAGTAAAATGCCTAATTAATATACAGCTGCTCCCAAGTCCTAAAAATATAATCAAAGAATCATTCAGGTTGGAAGACACCCTTGTGATGATTGAGTCCAACCATCAGCCCTACTCTACAAAGTTCTCCCCTACACCAGATCCCTCAACACCACATCTAATCTACTCTTAAACACAGTCAGGGATGGCGACTCAACTACTCCCCTGGGCAGTTCATTCCAGTGTCTGACCACTCTTTCTGTGAGGAATCCTTTCCTAATGTCCAGCCTAAACATACTCTGCTGCAGCTTGCAGCCATTCCCTCTCGTTCTATCACTAATTACCTTTGAGACCAGCACCAACTTCCCTACCATGTCCTTCCAAGTATTCATAGAATCACAGAATGGTCCAGGCCAGAAGGGACCTCTAAGGTCATCTAGTCTGACCTCCCTGCAATCAGCAGGGACAGGCCCAACTAGACTAAGCTGCTGAGAGCAATGAGGTCTCCCCTCAGCCTCCTCTTCCTCAAACTAAACAGTCCCAGCTCCTTCA
>VZTM01042695.1:16627-35939 GCA_013400555.1 Jacana jacana | reverse complement strand
CCATTCTATGATTCCATGATTCCATTCCATTCCCATTTGACTCTGTACAATTGCCTATTGATGTTTCCTGGTCTGCCTTGTGCCACTGCAGCTGTGGACCCTGTTTCCAGCTTGCCAAATTGGGGACACAGCATGGACTGACCACCTGTCTCCACATGTGCGACTCCCTTTCTGCCTTTGAGGCACACTCAGGAAAGATAACAGAAAAGAGTAGATGTGGCAAACTCTTCTGGCAAAGGCAGTCTCACTTGAAGGGAAATGCAGTAGCAGGGACATGCCTGCACAGACTTGCTGAGTAGTTCATGGACAATAAGCTCATTGCTTCCTAGTGATGAGAGTCCTATTGTTTTCTCACGTGGCCATTGATTCAATCCATATAAGGTATTTTTCAAGAATATGATCTATTCTGGATAGCAAAGGTTAACAGGGAATTTATATTTAAAAAATAAATGTCATAATTTTCTTTCTGTATTTTAATAATTTTATATACAGTATAAGTGATAATCTGATCAAAAGGTACAACATTTACTATTAAAAATGTTTACTGTGTTCCAGTTTGAATTGAGTTTACTTCAATTTCAAACCATTTTACATTGTTATGATTTTAGCTGCAGATTAAAGAGTCAGCTAATGTATTTGTGTACTGTACTAGAAAAGCAACAAGGGAACCAATTTGAAGATCAAAGAGAATTAGATAGATCCAGCTGCTTAATTCAACCATTTGAGTTTGTTTATCATTAAACATATATTGCTTTGGCCTAGACACTGCAGATTTAACTACTGTTGATTTTCAGCTAATAGAATTAAATTTGATCAGGCTTTTCCTAGCCAGAGAATGATTCCTTATTTAGAATAAACTCAAAATGAGAAGTGCTATGAGTAAATTTTGCAGGAAGAAGTTGTGTTTCCTTTTGGAGAACAAAATACCTCCTGGGCTGTAAGAATTTTTCTTACACAGAAAAGATAGTTGCTTACAAATCATGTTTTGGAGAGTCTGTGGAGACTTGTAGCACCAAGAGGCAATCTTTATATTAAAAGACTACTTCTCACTCCTGCACTAGCTTAATAGCAGCATGTCACATCACTTTGTCAGATCTCATGACGGACTTTTATCTTTTGACTCTTCTAAGCGTTCCAGAACAGTAATCCACGCTCATAAAAATCAATCAATGGCAAAAAAACCCAGTGCTATTAAGTCAGTCTCTGGGTAGTTTCAGAAGTTTGGTCAGATAATTGAATGAATTACTATTTGTGCCCAATTCACTTCTCCTGAGTGTGTTGAAGTGCACTGCTCTTATTGCATGGGAATGAATACTTCCCCCATTTCTGCTGGCACTAAGAGGGACAGCTGACAGAGAAAACCTCAAAGGTCTCTGACTTGCTCTGCTCCAAGCCAGACAGTAAGAGTCTGAAGTATAAACACACACACAGACCCTTGGTGCTGACAGGCAAAGGGAACCTTGTGGCGCTTGCAACACCTAAGAATGGTTGCAGACCAAGCCAAAGTCACATGGAATAATCATGCTCCCACATCCATGCAGTCTTAAAAACATTAAACATTACAGGGTTAATATAGAGGAACATAAGGAACCACAGACCTGAGATACTTTTTTGAAAGTCTGAATGCTAAAATCGCAGTTTTAACAACTAGTTAAGTCCAAGCAGTCATTGAAGCCAGACTATCTGCCAACAAACAGCTCAGAAGAGAGTTCTGGGCTGTAAATATGGCCTCCTGAGTAAATTTGGAAGGTGTCTGCTCTAATCTGCTGGCACAGCTTCAGAGGTTGCTCTGACCCACCATGGTCAGCTGCAACGCATACGCTTGTCCAGCATGGCTATGGGGTAGTCACTTTGTTGTGTGTAAGCGGTCCCCTTGGTTTCCCCCTAGGACCTATAAGCAGCACGGTGCAAGCTATTCTGCCAACTGCATGCTGTCAGATGTATCACTTAGAACCTTGTTGAAGAGGCTTGCAGACTCTCGCAAGGCTAAGGGCTGGCTTGAGAGGATCTGACCATACTCTCCACAGCTGCTGCCATTTGGACTTCTAACTCATGTTTGTCATTTTCCCAGGAGCATTCTCTCTGGGAGTCACATAATAATAATTAGGTATTCTGCACTGGGGAGGCTGAGTATGAGATTTTAGGGCATCTTCCCCAAGCAATAACACAAAAAAGTCTCCTTCCTCCATGTATTGAACACTAAGCATTTCGGTGATTACTGAGGGAAATATGAGAAAAACTTCCTATAGATTCTAATTTCTAAACGAAACATGGCACTGCCTCTAGCTTGGTGTTGCATTGCCCTCTGCACCATGACATATGCGTGTGGCAGAAAATGAGACTGCTCTGTGCCATATCTTCTGGTAGCATCATGTGGCAGACCTCCAAGGACTTTTGCATGACTTTGAGCCACCCAAGGATTAAACACCCTAGTCATGGGAGTCCCTGGTGTGTCCCCTAGCTGTATGGTTTCTGCTAACTCCCTCCTGAAGTACCTGATCTACAGTCCAGCTTCCTGGCCATCTTTGCATGGAGGAACATCCTCTTCTTCCTCCTCTCTCTCTGGAATGGTCTGAAGTCCTTGTGCAATTGGGAGGGCAGCAATCCTTGCTTTAAAAAAATGCAAAGGCTGTCACAGTGGTTTTCTTTGAAAAGGTTGTAAAATAGAAAGAGAAATTATCAGGAAAATAAGGCACAGCCAGAGGTAAATTTAGCAAGGGAAGTGACTACTACTACTAAAAAATCTTCAGGTACATTAGTCAGAAAGGAAAACAAAAGAAATTGTACCCCTCCTGATAAGGAAGACAGGGGATCTTGTAAAAACTGACATGGAGAAGGCTGAAGTTCTCAACATTTTTGCCTGATTTTTCACTGACAACTGCTCTTCCCACATCTTCCAGTCCCTAAATCTCCAGCAAGAAAAAAACAGTATGCATATTCAACTGAATTATAGCCCAAGCAATAGACAAGGCTTCTTGATCAGGATAATAATCACCAAGTGGACCATAGGTGATTAAATTGGAAACCAGAAGAACTTAATATTAAAACTATTTTACTAGTAACTTCAGCAACTCCCTACAAAAGGTTTTTCCTCCAGGCATCTCAATAGCAACATGCATTCCCAGAAGCATCTTGCATCTCGGCATGCATAAATCATCAAAACACGCAATGAGAAGGAAAGAAAGAAAGCAAAAAAGAGAGGAGGGAGCAAGCAAGGAAAAAACCTCAAAACCTCAAAACCAACCCCCCCCCAACCCTAAAGAACAAAATAAGACCTCAGGGCAAAAGAAGCCCAAGTGAGTGCTAGAGAGTTGAATGGCTATATTGGAAACGTTCTGGCAAAAGAGTTCAGGGCATCAGGAGCAAAACCAAAAGCTTTTTGGAAATGACAGTTTGTCATTTTTCTCTTCAGTTTCCAGATGTGGAAAGAGTTGTCGTTTTCATCTTACCCATGAGCAATGCTTAAAGGTACTAGGAGGAGGAGGAGAAAGAGGAAAGTTAGCTAACACAAGGTTTTAAAACTTAAATAATCTTGATGTCTCTTTCTTCCTGAAAATTCAATACAAAGGAAGAAAGAAGTCTTCTAGAAACATCCTCTGTCTATAACTACACAGATACAAACATGCAACACAGCTGAATGGGCAAGGGAAGAGTTGATTAGCAGAGTCTGAGTCGGGAGAGCCTCCACTGTAGTGGGGTACTGGATCCCAGCTGCAGCCCAATTTTGATGTAACTACAAACTTGCTCAGAGGGGCATTCTGTCTCCTCCTCATTTCATTGATAGAGATGTTAAATAGGGCAGTTACCATGACAGATGTCTGTGTTATTCCTCTTGTTCTTGACCTCCAGATCAAGTAGAACACATCAGCCACTGCTCTCCAACTTTAAAAACAGTTTTTTACCCAATTGCTTGTCCACCCTTCCAGACCACATTGCCCTCACATGGACAGCAAGATATTGCAGGAGGCACTGCTCTCCTTTCATTCAGAAACCCAGTCATTTTTTAATAGAAGGGCATCATGCCACGTGGGCCTCATGAATCCCCACTTGTCTAATATCCTTAAAGATAATCCTGTGGTTTTAAAAATCCTGTCAACAAAACAATACCTATTGACAATACCAGCTGTGAAACTGGCTGTGGACCTGCAGGATCTATCACCCTCTCCCCAAGCACTTCACCCTCCCTGGCAGGACCAAGAAGAAAACCATATGGGACCCTGTGGTCTTGACCATCACCCCCAGAGTCATGTAGTCACTCCAGACGCACTCCAGCTCTTCCTGGCTGCATTGCTGGTGCCACTTTAAAGGAGCAGTTTGGGTTCATCCAAGGGCTGAATGAACCTCAGCAGCCCTTCTCCGGGCCTATACACCTTAGCTAGGCCACGTTTCGTCACTCTGGCTGACACAGTTGTGGTCTTGCCTCTTTCCCATAAGAAAAATTACTGTAAAGGACGTCATCTGTAGAATGACCTTTTTCATCAAGGACTCAAATCTACTCTGCACATTTTTTTTTGTACTGGCATTACCTGCCAGTTCTCCAAAGATATGAAAAATATAGGGTTTCTTGTGGTTTGGTTTGGTTTTCTAGTTGTTTGTTTGTTTGTTTGTTTGTTTTCCTGTAACAGGAGTTTTCATTGCCCATTGCCCTGATTTTTAGGGCGAAATAATGAGTCCACGTGATCTGGATGACATGGCACATATTTCAAACTTGTAGCAGCACTTCATAGCTCCCGTTAATCCAGTACATTCAATACATATAATAAATAGAAATATAAAAAACTCACCCCAAAGCTGAAGACACTGTCTGCTCAGAACAATTCAGCAAGAGAAAACACATTTAAATTAAACAAAAGGAATCACAACAAATAATTCATATAGCTCTGCAAGGGAGACCACTGCATCATTTGCTCTGCTGTTGGATCTAACTCACATCTTGGTCTATCAGTCTGTCTTCTAGAGTAAGCTGTGCTGTCTTCCCCCATGTCTCCAGGAATTTTCCACAGCAGAATTTCAATAAGATTATTGAAAGAAAATTCTTGTATATCCCTAAAAAAATATCTTTCATTGTTCACCAGCTGCAAAATTTTCTTCCATAAGTTAGGTCAACAGTCAAAGATTATTTCTTAGCTAAGTAAGAAATGGACCCCTGTACCCTGGATATGCTTCTTAATGTGGCAGAGAAGGTAATTCTTTTCTCTTAAATTTATCTTAATACAGAAGGCTGCTTAGCTTCTCTTTTTGAGGAAGCAATGTGGCCACCCTTTAGGTATTTAGACCATACACCAGCTGTTCATTCACTTCTCTTTTCTCTTCAGTCAGTTGAAAAACACTCAGAACCTTCCACAGTGTGAATTTGCCAGCTGAGGAGCCAGTTTGTCCAGGTGATGGGACTGCATAACAGCAAATGGGCTCTCCTCACCTATATGTGTGACTGTGGGGACAGATTTGTTTCTGGAACAACTTGGGTCATTTGTAAGAGTTTTAACATCTCTCAGTTGTGCTGAGAGTTCTGAGCGACTCAGAGGGGCATAGAGTCACTGGAGCAGAATGACCCTCAGCAATTGCTGCCTCTGTGCCTTCTCTTCTCAACACTGAGTAGCCCCAAAAGCAGGACATCATCTTTGAAGTCTGCAAAATGTTCCTGAACCTGGAGCACAGACTTCTATACTGGATGGGAAAGGTAAATGAACTTAAAAGCTTCAATAGAGGACTGAGTCTTTAACCTTGTCACCTGTTTCTGTCTTCATTAAAGCTAATGATGTTAAGGCAGCACAAGGTCGCTGGAAATTCAGTATGTAAGTTGAAATAATTGCAGTGTTTTTTAAGCATGCTGAACAAAAAATGAATATATAAATTAAAGCCTTTTGGGCAAGACTGAGCCCTTCAGAGATCTGCAAGCTTTTACACAGCCAGCTGGTCACATTTGCCAGGGAGGGAAGAAGACAGTAGCTGTGAAGTATTCCTCAAACATGGTCCTTATACAAAATTCTCTGTGATGAGCCATAAATCTCAGTGACTTCAGCCATCTTCTTTTTTAGAGATTTCTTGTCTTTACTATGAAAAGATTTTCTGGCAAGTAAAAAATAGCAGTTCACCAATGCTAGTTGCTTTAGATCAAGGCAAAATAATTAGTTCCATAATCTCATTCAGCTGAGAGCTCAATTAATCCTTGCCACAGGACATCCAATACTGCTAAATAAATTTGTGCAGACAAATATTTTTTCTGGGAAATTAGTGGGCAAGGATGGAAAGGAGACTCAAATACAGATTGGGAGTTTTCATTGAGTTTTGGGAGTTTTCAATGAGTTTCATGAGTTTTCCTTGAAGGAGTGGGATTGAGTGCTCACCTTCTGCTTCTACAGAAGTGCATAGCAGAGCTTCTTGGATGACTTTTCCCTGAGTATGTTCAACTTGTCTGTGTAAGAAGGAGGAAAAGCTCAAGGTCCAAGAAGTAACACTGGCACCCATTGTACAGAGTCCGGGTCCAATTCAGGGTCTCACTGTGGTATTATACTGTTTATAGCTATCACTCTGTTTACAGTTCCACTGGGGATATTACAGGATGAAATCAGGAGCTGAGTGGGATTACTCTCGATTTATACCAGAGGATGTTAGAGCATTAGTATTGTGCTCCTTCTGGGATCACTGACAGACCAGCCTAGTGACGGCAAAACACTGTCCTGCTGAGTACCAGTACTGGCTTCAGCTAGACTCCTAGGGGTCCTCCAGACTACCTCCTTTGAAGAATAAAGATCAAGACAACTTCTAGTAGTTCGCTTTGAGGATATTAGCATTTCAATTACACTTGATCTGAAAATGGAGAAGTCGTTATTGTGGTTTGGTTTTATTTTCTTGCTACAGAAAGATTTCACTAACACTGAGTCAGTATAATGAAGACTCATTTTTAGAGTTGGATGATATTCAACAAAATGAGATTACATGGAAGGGCTAGGTCACAGAAAGTCCTAAGGGTTTGGTAACGACACTTCAAAGGGGGAACACTTTTTTTCTGCAGAAGAGGAAAGTTTTAAAATTTACATCTGACCTTTAAGTATCTTTGAACAATATTATTATAAAAACTTTTCATTCCTTGTTCTCTATGCTTCAGACAGAGCTTTTTTGACACACTACATCCCTTTTCCAGTACTATCTACATTTTCAAAGTTCAGTGGTACATTAACGTTTACAAAAAGTTTTTACCATTATTGTAAGAGAATTCTGAATGCTAGAATCTCCATGGGATTAACTAATTAATATTTTGAAAGCACTTTGAAGAAGAAAAGTGCAAATGGAAAATATGTTTTTCTATTTTTTATGAAAATTGGAGCTCCACTGTGAGATTTTCAATCTTACTTAATGCCAAAAGGGTCTCAATACAGGACTCAGCTTAGTCATGCTTTTGCATTCAAGCCTATTCAGTAGGGTGCTCACACACAGCTGAATGCTGTCCTGAATTATGACTATTTAAGACGAAGAGCAGAAATGTCCAAATTCTTCTCCTGGACCATTAAAGCCAATGACAAGAGAACAAGGGATATTGAACTTTTGTAATTAAACTTTCATAAACATATTGTCTTGTCCCTTAGCACTCTGGTCCTGATTGCAGAATGGAAGTGAGTCGTCTCTGAGGCTCTCTCTACAGATATTCAAAACCCGCATGGATGCACTCCTGTGTGACCTGATCTAGGTGTTCCTGCTCAGGCAGGGGGATTGGACTAGATGATATTTCAAGGTCCCTTCCAAGCCCTGATATTCTGTGAATCTGTGATAGTGCAGTACAACTGAGAAAACACAGGTTGAGTTTATCAGAAAGCAGTACAATCTCACTGGTTGGACTGCACATAAAACATGTCTCCAGAAGACATCAGATTAGCCCCAGTACTTAGATCAATAAAAGTTAAAACTCTTTGGGGCTGGTTTTGTTTTTTTCTCCACTAAGAAGATTCAGCCATTGGTTTCTGAATTGACTTTGCATTTGATAATAAAAGTTTTGCAGTTGTATTGCAGAAAGAGTCTGACCCAGACTAAGTCAGAAGCATGGAATTAGGAATTACGATATCTAAATGTGAGAGCCTGGAGAAAGGTTAAGTCCCATATAATTACTGCAGACATCTCTGAAAGCCTCCAGAAGGCAATTTAGACCAATTAACTAAACAGCTCCGTGTCTCTGCTGACTGTGTGAGAAAGTCATACTTTTCACTACTGCTGCAGAGCCAAGGAAGCCCTCCAAAGCAAAGTCAGGGGTGAATGGCATCTCCAAATTAAGGTGCTCACCCAAGATAAAGATGGTCCAAGATTTGAGATCTTGTTTTCTAGGAAAAGTTTGTGTATGACTAGCAAAGAGAAAGTCACAGTCCTGGTAACAAAATCCTTCAGTTTTGCTCCTTCCTAGCTGGGTGATGTTGCTACAGGTGCAGTCAGTCTGCCTCCATTGTGTTGCGCTGTCACCCTGCTGCAGTAAAAGAGGAGCCCAGGGCACTAAGAATCAGGTTATTGTGAAAAGGAAAATGGTATGTCAATGCTTTGGGTTAAAATCAGTACAGTACCATGAAGTTAATGTGTCTAAATTTTCTGTCCCCCCTGGAAAGTTGTGTCAAATTTATATAAGGGAGGATTTTGTTCACCTTAATTCTGGATGTTTTAGGCAAACATGCATTGACTTCATGGATAACTTGGGCATCGGGGGCAAATCAGTGAGTTCCTCATGTTTCTGGAGAGCTAGCTGGTGCTATAAAGCACAACTGTCTTTGAGGGGTGTGTGTGATTTGATCCCTTTATGTGGCAATGCTTTTGGACTTTTTGAGAGAGGTACAAATTCCCATTTTGAATCTGGTGTATTCTCAGTGCATCCTGTGCAGTATGTCTGCATTACCATCCAGGCCAGTTACTATGTCCTCCACCTCACACCCCCTATAGGTTTTGGTTCATCTATGCCTTCTTTTTGTGACAACGATAGTTCTTAGTGTCTTGTTAAGATGCATGAAATAACCTTCTCCATGGTGGAGCACATCCTTTTCTGATTCATTTCACATCTAGGAGAATCGCAGAATCATATTCTGTTGGAAGGGACCTCTGGACATCTAGTCTACCCCCTGCCAAAGCAGGTCCACCTAGAGCAGGTTACAGAGGAACTTGTCCAGACAGGTTTCAAATATTTCCAGGGACAGAGATTCAACCACCTCTCTGGGCAGCCTGTACCAGTGCTCTGCCACCCGCAAAGTCAAGAAGTTCCTCCTCATATTTAGATGGAACTTTTAATGTACAAATTTGTGTCCATTTCCTCTTATCCTCTCACTGAGCACCACTGACGAAAGATTGACCCCATCCTCTTGACAGCCACCCTTTAAGTACTTATAGATGTTGATCAGATTTCCCCCCTCAGCCTTCTTTCTCCAGACTAAAAAGACTCAAGTCCCTCAACCTTTCTTCAGTAGATAGACGTTCTAGTCCCCTGATTATCTTCGTAACCCTTTACTGTACCCTCTCCAGCAATTCCCTGTCCTTCTTGAACCGGGGAGCCCCAAACTAGACACAATACTCCAGATGGGGCCTCATAGGGCAGAGTAGAGGGGAGGGGGAGGATAACCTCCCTGAACTTGCTGCCCACGCTCTTCTTGATGTAACCTGTAGTTTCCTGGGTCCCATTTCTTGCCCTTTTTGAAGGCTGGAATGACATTGGGTTTCTTCCAGTCCTTGGGCACCTTGCCTCTTCTCCAGGACCTTTCAAAGGTGATGGGGAGCAGCCCAGCAACAACTTCTGCCAGATCCCTCAGCACTCATGGTGCATCCCATCAGAACCCATGGATTTATGGATATCCAGTTTACTTAACTGTTCTCTAACTTGGTCTTCCTCAATGAAGGGGAAGTCTGTCCTTGACCAGGCTCTCTCTGTTGCCTCCAAAGTGTAGGACTCATAAGGGCTGTCCAGAGCAGTAAAGACTGAAGCAAAGAAAGCATTCAGCAACTCCAACTTCTCTGCATCCTCTGCCACTGTGGCATCCATCCCATTCCACAACAGGCCCATATTTTCTCTTGTTTTCCTTTTGCCTTTGATATACTTGAAAAACCCCTTCTTGTTGCCTTTGATGTCTCCTTGCCAGGTTTGATTCCAAGGAGGTCTTGGCTTTCCTTGTTTCATCCCTGCCTACTCTAATGGCATTCTTGTAATCTTCCCAAGTCCCTTTTTCCACTCAGTGTAAATTTCCTTCTTTCACTTGAGCTTTTTCAGAAGCTCCCTGCACAACCATGCAGGTCTCCTGCTCCCCGTGTCCGACTTTTTGCTCATAGGGATGCGTTGATCCTGAGTTTGGAGAAAGCAGTATTTGAATACCGCCCAGCTCTCTTGAGACCCCTAGCTTCCAAAGCCCTAACCCTTGGTATTTCTCCAAGCAGTTTCTTGAAGAAGTCAAAGTTAGCCTTCCTGAAATCCAAGGCTTCAATCCTACTTGTTATTTTGCATATATTACGCATGGTCCTGAACTTTATCTTTTCATGGTTACTGCAGCCAAGGCTACCCCCAAGCTTAATATCCTCTACCAGTCCCTCTCTGTTTGTCAGAACTAGGTCCAGTAATACACCTCTCCTTGGCTCCTCCACCACCTGAATCAAGAAGTTATAATATACTGTAGGAACCTCCTGGCCTGTACATGCCTGGATGTGTAGCCTTCCCAGCAGACATCAGGGTGATTGAAGTCCCCTGAAAGAATCGAGGTCTGTGATTGCGAGGCTACTTTCAGCTGTCTGTAAAAGATCTCATCAGCTTCTCCATCCTGATCAGGTGGCCTGTGACAAACACCCACAACAGCATCTCTCTGATATTGGCCTGCCCCTTAATCCTTACCCACAAGCTCTAAACTCTCTCTTCATCTGACATCAGAAAGGGCTTTACGAATATCTCCTCACTCTCTATCCATTCCTTAGCATAGAGGGCAACACCTCTGCCACTCCTTCCTTGCCTGTCTCTTCTGAATAGCTTGTAGCACTCAATAGCCACTGTCCAGTCATCAGATTTGTCCAACCAGGTTTCAGTGATGGCCCCTATATCATAGCTTTCCATCAGTACAGTAGCTTCCAGCTCCTCCTGTTTGTTGCCCGTGCTGCATGCATTCATGTAGATGCACTTCAACTGAGCTTTTAGCTGTGCCACCTTCTGTGGGGAACACCTCTTGAGGCATCTCACCGTTTTTTCTCTCTTGACTTCAGCTACCTAGGGAGCCCCTGGCTCATCTCCATAAGACTTTGACTGCAGTGCAGTCCCTGGCATTCCTTCCCAGAGAAGGAAACAAAGAGAATGGGAATTCACACACACACATGGGTAAAAGCTTTAGTAATGGACATGCCAAATGGTAGAAACTTAGGGAATAACCATTTCCATAATATCAAGTAGATAAATATTAAACGTAACTCAGAAGCTGTTCTATAGGCCAAATGGTAGAAACTTAGGGAATAACCATTTCCATAATATCAAGTAGATAAATATTAAACGTAACTCAGAAGCTGTTCTATAGGCCAAACAGCAGTTCCATGTGTCTCTGTGGGCAGGTTGGATCCTGTCTGTGTGGAGGAGTTAAAGAAGTTTTCTGCATGAAATAAAGTAGCTTAGAGGTTAGTTTTCTGCATGAAATTAACTCAGAAAGAACAGCAGCCCCATGTTTGCCTTGGCTAGTTTGATGGGCTAATGAAAATTTCCTCTAAAAGCCCTGATAATGGCAGTGGTGGACCACCCTGTATTAGGGGAGGTGAAATAGCCCTGAAACTGAGGATTAACAGAACAGAAACATATACTCTTTGTGTTTAAAGCTTTTCTCCTAAATAGCAGCCCTTTGCCTTCCGTGTCTGGTTAGCACCTACACCACCTACTGCAAGGACCACGATAGTGGACAGAAGGAACCATAAATGCATGGGGGAAGATCCTAGAGAGGTCAGAGCTGGAGGAGCAGCATGTGCTGAGTGGCTTCAGAAAACTTTGGAAGGAGGAAGTCATTGTTTCCATTTTTCCTTGACTTCCAACAAGAGCTTTTGAATCTAGTGTATGAATCATGACAAGGTCCGGTGACTGGAAACTGAAATTAGGTAAAATCAAGATATAAATAAGGTGCTGCTTTTCAGACAAATGGTAGACATTTCCTGAGCAGCTCCCTGAGGCTACTAGTGCAGTCGCCACCACCCAGGTGACAGTCTGTCAGGAAGATATGCTTCACATCAGTGAATTCAGAGCAGGTCTCTCTTCTACTGAGTGTCACATTAAACAATCTGTCCTTTTAGTAGCTAGAACTCCAATTACCATTTTCTTCCTGCATCTCCACAAGACATTATTAGTAATACCTCCCCCAGATCTTCTCTTTACAATTTCCTTCTTCTGATCACAAACCATCTGAGGAGCCACCTGGACATTAAACTTTGTGGTGCAGGTTTTTGAATCTTCCTCCATAAAAACGCCAGTGATTTTTTAGAAAACTGACTGTCCAAAATCCTTACCTTTGAATTTCTCAGCATTTATGTTTAAGTGCCATGTAGTTCATAACTGTTTGCTGCTATGAATTGTTTTGTCTTCCAATACCACTACCTAGTAAAAAAACTGAATTACTAGAGAAACTTTCAGTTCACCTTTTGTCTTTCTTTCTCTTTAATCACCACCTTTAAACAACTCTTGCAGAAAATGTGTTACTTACTACAGTAATAAGGGAAGTGAGACACCACTGCAATTTAATATTGGCCAATAAGGAAGGAGCTGTTTCAATGTGTTGTTAGTACACGAGTATTGTTCTTAGCCTTTAGAAAAATCTAGTTATCTGCAATTATGCATAGCAAATCATGTAAGCTAGCAGGACTAGGCTAATGATTTGCCTACAAGCGCTATTACTGTCCTGTTTTGAGGTAAAACAGAATCAAATTTCTGCTCAGTAATTTTACTTTGCAGCTAAGCCTCTTCTAAATAACTGAACTCTCTGAAAATGAACAGCATATTGTTCAGACATTGTTTGGTCTCGGAGAGGTAAGACTTGATTGTTTCTAATTTATGCCAAGGAATGGTATGCAGAGAGGCTCCTGCTTATACTTATTGCTATAAAAACCAAGGTCAGCTCACTCTGTTATTGGCCCAATGGTGGACTGGAAGCAGAAGAACACAGAGGGGTCACACCTGCAGGGAGGAGCAGACAGGAGAGGTGACCCAAAACTGACCAATGGGTTATTCCATTCCATCTGCCCCATGCTGAGTATAAAAGTTGAGGNAAATGGTAGAAACTTAGGGAATAACCATTTCCATAATATCAAGTAGATAAATATTAAACGTAACTCAGAAGCTGTTCTATAGGCCAAATGGTAGAAACTTAGGGAATAACCATTTCCATAATATCAAGTAGATAAATATTAAACGTAACTCAGAAGCTGTTCTATAGGCCAAATGGTAGAAACTTAGGGAATAACCATTTCCATAATATCAAGTAGATAAATATTAAACGTAACTCAGAAGCTGTTCTATAGGCCAAACAGCAGTTCCATGTGTCTCTGTGGGCAGGTTGGATCCTGTCTGTGTGGAGGAGTTAAAGAAGTTTTCTGCATGAAATAAAGTAGCTTAGAGGTTAGTTTTCTGCATGAAATTAACTCAGAAAGAACAGCAGCCCCATGTTTGCCTTGGCTAGTTTGATGGGCTAATGAAAATTTCCTCTAAAAGCCCTGATAATGGCAGTGGTGGACCACCCTGTATTAGGGGAGGTGAAATAGCCCTGAAACTGAGGATTAACAGAACAGAAACATATACTCTTTGTGTTTAAAGCTTTTCTCCTAAATAACAGCCCTTTGCCTTCCGTGTCTGGTTAGCACCTACACCACCTACTGCAAGGACCACGATAGTGGACAGAAGGAACCATAAATGCATGGGGGAAGATCCTAGAGAGGTCAGAGCTGGAGGAGCAGCATGTGCTGAGTGGCTTCAGAAAACTTTGGAAGGAGGAAGTCATTGTTTCCATTTTTCCTTGACTTCCAACAAGAGCTTTTGAATCTAGTGTATGAATCATGACAAGGTCCGGTGACTGGAAACTGAAATTAGGTAAAATCAAGATATAAATAAGGTGCTGCTTTTCAGACAAATGGTAGACATTTCCTGAGCAGCTCCCTGAGGCTACTAGTGCAGTCGCCACCACCCAGGTGACAGTCTGTCAGGAAGATATGCTTCACATCAGTGAATTCAGAGCAGGTCTCTCTTCTACTGAGTGTCACATTAAACAATCTGTCCTTTTAGTAGCTAGAACTCCAATTACCATTTTCTTCCTGCATCTCCACAAGACATTATTAGTAATACCTCCCCCAGATCTTCTCTTTACAATTTCCTTCTTCTGATCACAAACCATCTGAGGAGCCACCTGGACATTAAACTTTGTGGTGCAGGTTTTTGAATCTTCCTCCATAAAAACGCCAGTGATTTTTTAGAAAATTGACTGTCAAAAATCCTTACCTTTGAATTTCTCAGCATTTATGTTTAAGTGCCATGTAGTTCATAACTGTTTGCTGCTATGAATTGTTTTGTCTTCCAATACCACTACCTAGTAAAAAAACTGAATTACTAGAGAAACTTTCAGTTCACCTTTTGTCTTTCTTTCTCTTTAATCACCACCTTTAAACAACTCTTGCAGAAAATGTGTTACTTACTACAGTAATAAGGGAAGTGAGACACCACTGCAATTTAATATTGGCCAATAAGGAAGGAGCTGTTTCAATGTGTTGTTAACACACGAGTATTGTTCTTAGCCTTTAAAAAAATATAGTTATCTGCAATTATGCATAGCAAATCATGTAAGCTAGCAGGACTAGGCTAATGATTTGCCTACAAGCGCTATTACTGTCCTGTTTTGTGGTAAAACAGAATCAAATTTCTGCTCAGTAATTTTACTTTGCAGCTAAGCCTCTTCTAAATAACTGAACTCTCTGAAAATGAACAGCATATTGTTCAGACGTTGTTTGGTCTCGGAGAGGTAAGACTTGATTGTTTCTAATTTATGCCAAGGAATGGTATGCAGAGAGGCTCCTGCTTATACTTATTGCTATAAAAACCAAGGTCAGCTCACTCTGTTATTGGCCCAATGGTGGACTGGAAGCAGAAGAACACAGAGGGGTCACACCTGCAGGGAGGAGCAGACAGGAGAGGTGACCCAAAACTGACCAATGGGTTATTCCATTCCATCTGCCCCATGCTGAGTATAAAAGTTGAGGCATCAAAGGGTCAGCTCTCTTTCTTCAATGGCCAACATCTAAAGGGGACTCTGTCTGTCCTTTGATCTCAATCCATGTGTTCTGGAACCTGGATCCAGAATCCAGTTCCTGTCTGTCACTGAGTCCAGTCTGGGGTCTTTTCCAGACGTCATGGTGACACGATCGTCATCCTGGGAGTTTGATACAGTTTTGATATGTTGTATATATTTCACTATTTTCCTTTTATTATTTTATTAATATTTTTATTAAAGTAGTTTCATGTTCTCTTAACATCATAAGTCTCTTTATCCATGGAGAGAGAGATGGAGGAGAGCATCTGCCACTTGTTTCAGTGGGCAGTCTAGCTCAAACTACAGTTACTCTTAATCTGATATAGTACATTAAAACCATAATTTTTTACATCTGCTTGCCCACCTTTACTTTTTCATTCATGTTAGTCACATCCCTGCAATAGAAAACATAGGTGCATCAATGAGGCTGCCAGAAATTAGATTCAAAATATAGAATAGATTTTCTTGCAGGTGGCATTGCAGCTGAGAGGCAGAACTCTTCACCACAAGTTATAGAGGGTAAAACCTTACATGGCCACGAGGAGAGGCTGGAAACATTCACCTAAGAGAAATATATGAAGAGTTCCTAATTTTATGGAAACTACTCGCAGCTCAGGAAGTGCCTGAGCTGCAAATAATAATGGGCTGTGAGAATCATCAGAAAAATACCGTATGTGTTTGTCCTGCTCCCGTTCATGCTCCAGGCTTTTTGACCACTACTGGAAAACAGATGGTTTGACCCCCTGTAGCCATCCCTATGTAAGATAAGTAAAAATGTTCTTACCTGATTAATGGTGAGGTACAAATCATATCATTACATATGCTCTAATTTTCTTTCTCATTGACTTTTTAACAATGATGAAATAAATTAGGCTGAAAAGGAAACATTTATACAAAGCATAGAATACACTTTTATGTGATTAAAAATATAGACCATTAGGATATTTAACTTCTTGATCTCTGTGCCTATTGTCAAGATTTGTAACGGTTTGCTTTACATCTTTTACATGAAGCCATCATTGCGGTCTCCATTTGTATGTGTCTTATTAAGCTCAGCTTCTTGTTTACTTGTGGATAAAGTTGATGCCCAATTTGATTCAGATCAAATAGCACAGGTAAGATACCCAGGTTTGTGTCTGTCATTCATAGGCAGCTTTGGTGTGCTTTTTCTGCCTGCACTCGCTACAACCTGCAAAGGCATGGGGAAATAGTGAGCTGCTGCTCAGCTACGCCAGCCCAACTCCCAGGATCTGACCTTGACATGAAGAGAAAAGGGGAAACTAAAAATTATACCAATCACCAGACCTGAGATAACCTGAATCAAAAGACAAAGATATGAGAGAACCCAATGCATATGAACCTGCCAGCAGAGCTGGAATCTAAAAAGCTAGAGGCCCAAAGTTGACAAAAACTATTAAAATAACATTTCTGAAACAGGTGCCTCTGCTGCGTATGCAGCATATGATGAAGATGAGTATAAAAATCCTGTGAACTGTCCTCAGAAGTCTGTCAAGAAATGAATCTTCAAAAGTTGAAAAATAAATTACTTAAAAATAGATTTAAGTAAAAAAATAATGAAGTGTTTGGAAATTTATTTAATGAGGCAGTTTCTGAAGTACAGCACAAAACAAAGATTATATAATGGGTGTCAAGATAATAAATTGTACTCAAATTCTTCTCACGCTTCTGAGTCATTTAGCCTGCTGTCCTTTTGAGCTGTCACTTGAACAAAAGCATCTGAAGTGAACTAATTTGGTAACTTACCTCATTTATCTTTCTTTGGGAAGCATTCCTTTTTTCAAGAAGTCTCTAACAACAGGCTAAAAGAAGAGACAAATACAAGTGAAATGCCAATAAGGAAGACAATTAGGTTTTTCTGTGAGCTGAAACCTTGAAATATCTATTCCAGGCACTGTTGCTGTGAACACCACATACCTCTGATATTCAGTTCAAAATTTAAAGAAAAGTCATGGAAATTATCTTATTGGACAATCTTTGAGAATCCAACAACATGACTACAACACGACTACAACACAGCACAACTACAATGTTATGAAAGAATAGCCAAACTCTCTTGGCTATCAGAAGCCTTACAGTTGCCTTAGCAAGACTCCTCCATGAAGCATCAGGCTCTGCTTACAGCATTTGTCCTTCTTCTGATACCCAGAGTTAACTTTCCCAAGGGCCAATACACATATTTATTACATTGAATAACCCAAAGAAAATGGAAAAAAAAACATAAACTTTGAGTGCATGCTAGTTTGAAAGGGTGACTGTCCTGGACAATTGGCACCTCCGAAGCAGTGACTCTAAGCTGGGCTCCACCTCAGATACCCTTGAAAAATTGCAGAGTGAGTTGTTTCATCTCTGGCTGCCTTTGCTCCCTGGCCTCAGCAGGATAAATATAATTATTTGCCCTCCTCTGACCACCGCACCAGCTGGAAGCACTCTTGCTCTGTGCTCTTGTTTACCCCAATGGCACTGAAGTCTCAGCAGGACATTCCTAGTGCTATGTAGCACAAACTGGCAATAATAATAACTAACATCTCTATTGAGAGACCTCTTTAACAGTGTAGGGAGGCTGCCAGGCTGAACCATCCCGTGTGAATGCCTGAACAGATATGAGAATATTAACCTACCTGCCAGGTTATTTTTTTCTTGCACTCATAGAAAATTCATGATTGCATCTCATTTTCCAAAAAAAAAATTGTTATTTTTGAGGATTACTTTTCTTAGCAATCACCTAGATTAGATTAAATTAAGACAGACACTTAAAGGGAATTTAGTCAGGTTCCTTTCATTACCCAGCCTGGATACGTTCATGCTTCCAGCATGCTGAAAAGGCTTAACACATTGAGGCACATATAAAAATTGCATGAAGCCCTGAACTTCAGTGGAATTTTCAGAGGAGGTGTCAATGTGTCAGACTCACTAGCAGACAAGTAGACCTCAAGCTCAACACAATAGATTTAGTGCAGAATAGATCTGAAAACAGGATGACTTCTGGGGGAAAAGTCTAGCAGCTGGACTGATGTGGTCTGAAGTGTGGTATGCCATAAACAAATCAACATGAGATTAGTGGAGATTTTAAGAACTCCCAGAAATATGTAGAGGATTATTTGACAACTTTATCATCCACAAAAAGAGTTAGAGAAAACTAAGAAGTAACAGTATTCTCAAACTGTTGCAGCAGTCAATGATGTTTTAACATGAAATGGGATTTAAAGCTTTAACTTTAGTAGTCATGCTATTCTCTAGCATCTCCATGCTCTCTCTCTCTGTTTTTGGAATTTGTGAATATTTCACATTTTCTATAAGGTTGTAGAGAAAGGTCATTCTATTTCAATTCTCAAAGACATGTATTTATTAATCTCTTCAATTTAAATAGGAACTCATTGGTTTTTTGAGCCTTCGTTGTGATTTGTGAATACTTAAAATACTTTCCTATTGATCTGACCTTTTTGTAATTCTGACAAAAATCATAGCTACAGCCCTGGAGTACAGATGAGATGCACTAAACCATTCAACTTTACTTGCACACAAATAATTTGTTAACAAAAACCAAACAAAAATGATGGTTAGTCAAAGCAGAGAACAAGGGGAGAGTCAGTATGAACATGGATAAATTAATAGATTTGTTATTATTATTATTACTTGTATTTTATTATTATCAACAGTAATCAAAATTTTGAGTAAATAATAATATGTACTTGGATAGTAATAATTAAAATAATAATATAACAACAGTAAAGGCAAGAGACATCTGTGGTAGGTAAAAGTAGTTGATTCAATAAAATACTCGGTAAAACAGAAAGGAGAAACAAGCTTTCTTGCCTAGTCTTAACATTTCAACCCTTTAAACTTTAAGCATCTCTTTTCAAGACAACTGCCTAGTTTCCTGTGTAGTCAATGGACAGAAATATGTTATAGCCAGATTAATCTCGCGTATCTTGAACAATGTTTTACAGTAGCCTACTTTTGAGAAGATCTGGTCTCAATGTAAGGGAAGTTAGGACCACTGCCTTATCCTAGACATACATTTTTGACAATTA
>VZTM01042695.1:2274-15651 GCA_013400555.1 Jacana jacana | reverse complement strand
CATTTCTGGAAGGAAATCTTCACTGAGAGGAATTATGAGAGAGTCATCCATAAACACACTAAGGGATAAACTCGTTTAATAAAGAGATATTTAAACAAAACCACAGTATTGCAGAGAAAAAAAACCACCCAAAACCCAACAAATCCCACAAAAAATACCCAACAAACAAACCCCAAACCAAACTCACGAATATGTATATACTGAGTAGGAATGTATGTTCAAAATAATTAAAGTTTAAAAGTTATCATTACTACATGTGATTAATGAGACTTTCAATAGAAAACATCTAAATAGGTTTAAGATGGAGCTCAACTGCCTCTGGAAAAGATGATACAATGATGATAAAATCCAAGCCAGGGACTCACAGATTTAGGAGATTCCTTCTAGTTCTTTGTTGCAAACATGTGCACTACTGATACAAAATAGTGTAAAACAACCTGTTAAGGAGTAAGGAGATCTTTTCTAAAACACTTCATTAGAAGAGTTCTAAAGATTCCTTGAGGAAAGGAAGACTGTCTTTGTTTCCATTTGTGGAGGACTAAACTGAAGTACATGCAGGTAAAAATGGCTTTCCTTATTAATCCACCAGGTTTGTAGAAGGTAGACTAAGTCTCTTTAATTCCTGTACAGTGAGCTGTCTACTCCACTGCAGTCACTTCCTACAGCTGGAAGGAGTTAAAGTTTTTCTGTTAAAAATAGCTATTTATAAGCAATAATCTTGTAATTAGAAACAGACACATACCATGGTATTTTTCCTTTTGGAGATTCCTATAAAAGATCAGGGCAGGGAATTATGCATTTCTGCATGTTGGGTATGCCCACAGGTGTGAATAGGAGTGTGGTTTGGAGATGGAAATTCACCAGTTCACATGGAAAAGTGTAATCTTGCAGCTAACTTGATTTCAAATTTGAGCTAATGCTTAGTGTGGTCCTGCCACTGAGCAAACCAAGTAACTCTGTGTCTTGCTCCAAGATGACTGGCTTCTGGTACCTGGGTGTTCCCTCTGGATACCCTCAAATATCTAGGTCCAGAGACAGTATGGATGAGCTCATGTGTAAACACAGCCTTAAAATCATCGAGCCCATTGTGACACTTCCTTTCACCACCTGACTTTGGCTTTTTCTGCAGAATTAATTGGGATTATTCAAAATCTCTGTTCTAATACTAATTTTTCAAAAGTTTTCCTTAACATGCTAGAGTGACAGTGAAAAGGGAAACATTAGTCACAAGGTGAACAGAAGTTATTTACTCTGAATTTGTTGTGTCAATGTGCTGTCTATTTAGATTAGTTGTCTTGTAATTGCCTCTAATTTGGTGTTTCATCTATGTGCAAAATTATGTTCATTCCAATGGACTATTTAATGAGTTTCAGTCACACACATAAAAATATTTCTGTTCACCCAAACAAATTGAACTTCATGATAAATTACTTTATTACTTTGTTAACAAGAAGATGCCAAGTATAAAGGAAACTATTCAGTAGGGAATGCATATATTAGATGCTGCTGGATGGCTCTTACCCTTGATATATTTGGAGATTTAGAAATTAATGCATTTTACTGAATATAGGCAAAATGTTTTAAAATAACAAAGTTATTTTAAAGTCTGTAGTATTTAAATGAGCTTTACAGCTCTGAAGCATAAAATATAAAGTATGTATATTGTTGACACAGGAAGTTTGGGTCAGATAATCAAAATCCTCTCTTTAAACTGTATTAATTCTTTGATATGCATTGAACAAACATGCTAATAATAAAGCACTCAATAACATTGTTGCTTTACCCACCAACAGTCCTACCTGAATAATTGTTGGATTTTCACTAATCTTAATTATCCATTTCTTTGACTTTAACCCCTTCTTGATCTCTGAGGAATGTCACATAGCTTGCAAGGAAATAAAACCCAAACTACAAAAATACTGTTTAACATTACTGGGGATATCAAATATCAATTAGCCACCTGAATTGTGAACCTTAACCGCAGCCTACAGTAATTTTCCAGAATCAAGAGTATGTAATAAATCCAGTTCCTCTTTATATATATAGGAGAAATTTACTGTCCTGGTATTGAGCTTTGCTTGGTATCAGGGTTAAGGCTGAATAATGCAATAGCTTCAAGAATTAGTAGCTTTCTGAATATTGATTGTCCCCTGTGCATAGAAAGAGGGATTGCTTTTTTGTTGGGGTTTTGTTTGTTTGTTTTGCATTATATTGTCTTCTACAATGGGGAGTGATCCTTGATTCTCTAGGTTTCTGGATATATCATGGTAGGACTCACACTATGGTTATGGCTGAACAGTCTCACGCTGTGGGAAGCGAGAGGACTGAGGATGTTAGATGGCTTTCAGGGGCAAGAAGGGAGTGCTACTGGCATTTACATGGCACACCATGTTTTTTTACAACACTGTGGTACTCATACCAGGAATTTGATAATTCTCTATTAAGGTTAAGGAAGTTCCAGGTAGGTATCAGGTTGTGGGACACAAACCACAAACTGGCTCACTGAGTCTTTTCAATATTATATGTGCTTTTACAATGCCAGTGGTCCTCTAGGCTTCAGAGAGCCTAGGAGTAGTGTCAGGCAGGTATTGTTGAAAAATCTCATCTAGGGAGCTAGTATATTGTCTATGCTGTCCCTGATTGACTGGAAAGAAAAGAAGTGATGCTGTTTGTTGGAAAAGGTCATGCAATACCATTTAAAAGGAACAATTACTGCCCTGAAAATCAAAATATTATCTTTACTCCACTGTCTTCTTAGCCATTATGCTCTCCATGGTCTTAAATGTATCTCATCAGATTTGCTTGTTTTCCCTTTACTATTAGTTTAGAAGTTTGATTGCACCTGAACTGCACCATAACTATTATTAATACACAGAACACTCTTTTNNTCTTTTTTTTTTTTTTTCAAAATTTTGTCAGAAATAGAAAATTGCGTAGGGATTAATTTGTGGTAGAAAGGATTGGCCAAGTTTGAAATACATTTGAATGCAGAATAGAGACACCCAATCAATTATGTACTTAGAGATAACACAGATATATTGGATTTTTATATGCAAATGCTGTCAGTCCTCTGAGCCCTTCTTATGAATATAGCATGGTAATTGCGACTGTGAACATCTTGCATTTCATTCATATTCCCAAATGGAAAACCTCAGCACTCAGGAAAATTATTATGAATTTATAACTTTACCTATAAAAGTTAAAATCCATAAACAAATAAATGGAGCTTGGGTTAAGAATCTCATAATTTTACTGAAGGATTTTACTCAGAATGTAGATTTTTATACATTTTTGCCAGGTGCCTTCAAGCAGAGGATGAACCTTCTTACTTCTTCACCTCTAAAAAATCATAGCTTTCCACTTGGCTTCACAGCCCCACCAAAAATAACAAATAATCTTTATGTAGCTACTTATTCTTAAAGTAACTGATGTACCTAGTCACGATTTACATTCCACAGAAGGCAACTAGTCTAAGATAACGTAAAACATTTTGATCATGTGGCTGTCCTGGGTTCAAGGGCTGTTTAGATTAGCAAACGGAAGAGGCAATCTCCCACCCTTGGGACATAGATTGCATCCACAGTGCTTATTCCACCTTCCCTCTCCTCCCAGGGTGTGGAGGTTCCATGCCACAGTCAGGAGGGAGCCAGTGGTATTCCTGTATCTGCCCCAGGATGTAGGCTAAGAGTGTCCCGGTGCCAAAGAGCATTGTAAAATTAACTGAACTAATCATTGCACACCAGCCTGAGTCAATGCCCACCTGAGTTTATTTTACCGGCTAGATTGCTAGTTCCTATTTATAGAAATAGCTACTAGTCCAAGGCCAAACCTGCCCAAACCCACTGAGAAGGAATCTTTCACTCCTAAGTGCTGTATTTAGTCATAAAGGTGTTGGGAAGGTCTTTGACTGGCACATTGGATTTCTGGGTCTCTCATATCTTGGCTAGATTGTTTGATGTTGGAAATAGACCTCCTTTGTATGTTTGAGACAGCTCTTGGATTTCGTTTATGTGAGGATAAAGGGCATTTTAGGCTCCTTACTTGCATGAATGATCCTGGGCTTTATCAAGCTGTCTCAAAAAAGACAGCTCTTTCTCTAAGTGGTAAGAAAAGTCTTCTTTCCACAGCATATCCATCCAGTGTTCACTGATGACAATGAAACTCTTTTTGGGCTGCAGCAGAATCACATGGAAGAGCCTGATTTCCCATCCCCCCTGGCAGGAAGGACTCATTAGCTGCTGAGATATGGAATCTGCCCTCAGTTCTTCAAGAAAGTTGTGTGGAAGTCTGGCCAGCAGGTCTGACTGCCCTGGATGCCAGTGAATGCTCTGCATCTGCTGCTGTGCCAAGTAATTTACATATCACCATGGGCTTGTACGGGATTGTACAGTCTTGGTTTGTTCCATATTTACTGAAAAAAAAACATACAAAATTGGCTCATGTCTCCATAAAAGTATCATAACAGAGTAGCTAAGCAGGCCAGTCAAGCCCCAAAGATCTTGTATGCATAAACAAATCTTTGCTAACATTTTTTTTTCAGCCAAAATAATTTCAAAGCACAATAACAACATCGAATGAAGATCGAGAGAGGTTCTCCTCCCCCTCTGCCCTGGTGAGACAGCATCTGGAATATTGTGTCCAGTTCTGGGCCCCTCAGTTGAAGAAGGACAGAGAACTGCTTGAGAGAGTCTGGGGCAGGGCTACCAAAATGATTTAAGGGAGTGGAGCATCTCCCATATGAGAAAAGACTGGGGAAGCTGGGTCTCTTTAGCTTGGAGAAGAGGAAACTGAGGGGTGACCTTATTAATGTTTATGTTTTTATTTTAATATTTATGTTTTAATGTTCATAATATGAATAACATATTA
Source organism: Jacana jacana (assembly GCA_013400555.1). Classification (NCBI taxonomy): domain Eukaryota; kingdom Metazoa; phylum Chordata; class Aves; order Charadriiformes; family Jacanidae; genus Jacana; species Jacana jacana. Next base: position 10,785 of record VZTM01042695.1, on the reverse strand, counting down.
TATGTTATTCATAATATGTTAATTTATGTTTTAATGTTCATAATAATATGAAGGGTAAGTGTCAGGAGGATGGAGCCAGGCTCTTCTCAGGGACGTCCAATGATAGGACAAGGGGCAGTGGGTGCAAGCTGGAACATGGGAGGTTCCACTTAAATATGAGAAAAAACTTCTTTACAGCAAGGGAGACAGAACACTGGAACAGGTTTGTCAGAGAGGCTGTGGAGTTTCCTTCTCTGGAGACATTCAAAACCCACCTGGACATGTCCCTGTGTGACCTGATCTAGGTGTTCCTGCTCAGGCAGGGGGATTGGACTAGATGATCTTTCAAGGTCCCTTCCAATCCCTGATATTCTGTGATTATGTTATATCTGAAAGAAGTAATGGTTCCAAGTGTTGCTTTCACCAAAAGATGAAATGATCTGCATGACCTCCATCAGGGACTACTTCCAGGTGAGTGTGAGCAATGTAGATACCCAGGCAGAGAGTGAGCAGCAAAACCACCCTTTGAACCAGCTTAGAAAGGTGTGCCAGTAAATCAAGACCACATCTCTGAGGCATGGATTCAAGATCCGATATTTTAGTCAAAATTGGTTAATATAAGTGAACGTGATCTGAAATGTTTGAAGAAGGCAGAGGAAAGAGTTAAATGAGAACTTCTGGCTGAAGTGGTTGTGCTTGGCAGAAATTACCACACAGCACCTCTGGGAAGAGACTGGGCAAAATGCTAAGAGGACTCTGGGACAGGACTGCAATGCAGACACTAGTGAAGGGGTGCAACAGCGGGTAAGGATCAGATCAGGTGCATTCTGCCAACCCTGGTGCTGAAAACCTGTGTTTGTAACCTAAAAAAAGTCACTATTCTCTACCACTATTCACCTTGAAAAGCAAGGTGGAAAAGAGCACTAATAGCTGTCTATTGACATTTCTGTCTCTGAATGTTGTCTCTGGTAGAGCATTTCCTAGTGCTTTGTCTGGATATCTAAAGATGATCTGAATGAAATTAAGGGTTGAAATATTCTTTGGTAAGCAGTAAAAAAAGAAGAAAGTATAAATACGAAATCTCATTTGTGTGCACCAAGAGAATACTAATTTTCTTAAGTTTTCTCACTCTGAATTTATATTTTTTAAGACTTAATTTAAATTTTTTTAAAAATATATTTTTCTTTTTAATTTTTACATTTTCCAAGCAGGTTATATTTCATTCAGATGTTCACCTAAAATTAACTTACGAGAAAAAATCAACTTTTCCTCAAAATAATGGGAAACTTTTAATGTGAAAAAAGAGTATGTGCTGTTGTTTTCATCAGAATTGTAGTTAGATTTGTTCCACTTTGATTTGTATAGCAACAAAAATGCCTATTATTTTTTCAACTTTAATATAAGACTGAGACTCCCAGGGTTTTTGTTTGAAACCATCCTGCAGTCAGATATTATTTTCCTGAAAATTAGTTTCCACTCACTCTCTATTATGTCTAGGTACATTTTGATGTAGTCTCCCAAGTCTCTTTGGGCATTGTTATTGGTTCTGACAAGGTAAGATGCAGGATGGGCAGAAAAAATTTGGATCAGAATTTGCTCACAATCTGCTGTTTCTGAGCATTGGCACAAGTAATTCACATGTCTACCAAGACTAAATAAATGTCATCCCCTTGGTTATGCTTCACGCACTTGAACTGGAACTGTTTCATACTGCATGAATGACTAAGTATCAGTTAGGCCAGAAGTTGACTTAGTCTCAATTCTCATAGCATGACTTTTGGCAGAGCAATTGCTACTAGATCCTACATTCATAGAGAATGTAGGGTTTAGGTACCATCATTGCAGGTGAGGTTGTACTAGATGACCTTCAAAAGTCCCTTCCAACCCAAACTGTTCTATGATTCTATGATATTGTTAATTCATCTGAAGTATCTACTGTTCTGGGCAGAAGAGTTACATAAAAGTGACTCTTCTACACAGTTATAGATGTCTACTAGTCACGATTTAAATAAAGATACTTCCTCCATATGGCTCTAGTATTCCCAAGGGCGGGTCAATGGCTTTGGCTTTAATTCTGGGGATGTTTTAGAAGAATATGGCTTTAGGTATTCTCACCACCAGGAATGCTTCTGAATGTGCTCATCAAGGAAAGGAACACAAGACCCCGGATACTTCTTAGGAAAATATTTGCGAGTTCTCAATAATAGAAACAGGAGTGCTGGGAAAGGCAGATGGTGCATGTTTAAACTCCCAATGAAGCCATTCCAACACACGCTCAGATACAGTAACACCATTGACACCTCCAGATGTATTTAATCTTGGCCTTGAAGCTCCTTTTTGCTGCAACGCCGAGTAACTAGAATGCTTTGACAGCTCCAAAGTGTGGCAAATAATGTGATTATCCATGATTTTTTTGACTTCTCTGCCTTCTCACCCGTGCCAGGCTGGTCGTGTGCCTATGTGTGAGGGGCCATCAGTGCCCATGTGCTCATGAGGGTGACAGAGCTGAGCAGCACAGGCACTGGCTGATGCTCTCTATTGTGAGACAAGCTGTAGAAAAGTGGAAATATTGAGTTGTGGCTCTTCAAACTCCACCTCTCATCCCCTGTTCCTGTGAGGTAAGTGTGGAGAAATGAATGACAGACACTATTTCTTTAAGAATAAAAGCGAAGAACACCCTTATGGTCTTCAATGAAGACCTCACAAGCCATGAAAGACAAGAAAAATTTCCAAGAAAATTATTAACTTTTATGACACACATACCTGAGGAAAATCAAAGTAGAGGTAATTTGATCTTTTATTTTTATGGTTTGTAATGATGGGTTTGACTAAGAAGAGTTTAAGTTCTCAGCACTCGAAGAGCAGCATATCTGTTGGAAAAAAAAAAAATCCCGTTTTAAAAAAATGTCTCCAGTCAATGTCTTGATAAAATTTACATTGTGTTTTAATCTTATTTCCATTTATACTCCCTTCTTTTCAATTACATTTAGGCTTAATTTTGGGGCATTTTCCATAAAGTTAGGTTATAGGAACACAAAGCATAAGACAGTTTCTCCCTAAAAAAGGTATTATCAGAATCATAATAAAGACAGGATCACATCCTAAGGCATTCCCCAATGGAAAGAAAAAGGGATAAAATATGCTAAAAACATGAAATGTGGAGCTATTCTTTCATAGGCATTACTTCAGAAACACCAAAAAGGGTTTCCTTGTACAATTTTTTCATGGGTTTAGATAGCATGGATCAGTACCCTGATAACAAAAGGCTTGCTTCTCTAACTGCTGAAATAGACATTAATAGTGATTAGTGAGAGATGACATTCTTGGGATCCTGTAATCTGGGCTGAAAATTTCATCAGCTGCACCATAAAGCAGCTTTGAAAGGAACTTTGACATTTTACTTAATGATCATGGTTGATGAAAGGTATTGGTTTGTGTAAGTCATTGGTGAATGTAAACTTAAATGTACTCTTCAGCTATGTCATCGTAAAAGTCTTCACACCTGTCTTGTTTTAAGATGTACAATCAGAATGACATTTTTTAATGTGAATTCCAGTTCATTTAGATATCTCAAAAATCCCTACTCCTAAACTAGAAAATGTATTTCATCCTTTGCCTTGAATAGTTTCATGTTTTTCTGAGTCTCAATCCCTGCAAAGCTCTCAAACCCTTAGTAAAAAAAAGTTAATTTTTGTTAGTCACAAGAGTGAATCCTCCACTTTTTTCTTTAATCATCACCATGTTAGTTAAAAAAAGAACCAAAAAATATTTTCTCATAATTTTTTTGAAGATGAGCTCATACTAGATCTTACTTCATTGACTATGTACTTTCGTAGATTTCCACCAAAATTCATGGGGTTCCAGTTGGTCCAGTGATCTGGGCCAGTAGCATAGACAGCAAATTCCACACCTTGCTTAGATGATATTACCACAGATCTTGTTGATACCAGTTTTTCAAAGCTGGTAATGAATTAAACTGTTCAACAGGGAATTTAAGACGGACAAAAGAAGTAGTTTCTCACAGAAGACCTAATTAAGCTATGGGGCTCCTTTTCATCTGCTAATGTGAACACTGCATGTTTAGTTTGGGAAATGTCATAATCCAGGGTTATTAAAAACAAAAATGAAACTTAGGAAGTCCCAAAGCTTCAGGTTGGTCAACTCTGGATGCCAACACTAGCTTTTACATTCTGCTCTACTCCTCTGCTGCTAGCTGGTGTTGGAGCAGGACACTTGCTTAAATGAATCTTTTATTTGACCCAATACAAATGTCCTAATGTCTTTCTATTTGCTTCTTCTTTCTTCTTCTTCTTCTTCTTCTAAGAATGGGCATGATAGGAGATGCAGTATGTTATTCAAAGAATAAAAATACATTTCTGTTTCCAAGACTTTACCATTCAAGACAAGAGACAGATGGAAAGAGGCAGATGGAAAGTACAAGAAATCAGTGACACAACATCAATCAACATGAGTGGCAGTAAAATCAGTGGCAGCAGTTTTGCCATTATAAGGTTTTTCCCTCTAACATTAGGCAAATAAAGATTTTAAGAAGAGACTTGGAGAAAGATAACAAGGTATTTTTACTGATGTTTACAAAAATTTCCTCTGGAATGTGAGAAAAGATGAATATGCTCATTTGCTCTAAATTAGGAGTTAGGAATTTCATTTTAGATTCTTGTTTCTGGTTTGGTTTCCTGACCAAAATTTCTGTTACTTACTACTCCCTGGTGTTATGTTACTCAAAATAATAAAAGGGCAAAGTAAATCCCTTTTCCTCTGTATCACCACTGTGTATATCTGGAGGCTTGAAGGAGGAATCTTTCAAAGCCCTGCATCTTTTGATGTGTAGTCTATGGTATGTGGGTTCCAAAATAACTTGATGTGATAGCTGCTAGCCTGGGAATCATAGAGAAAGCTGTCTCTCTAATAAAGAATATGACTTGTATGTGCTTTAATCCACTATTAATACATGCTTGAGAGAGTTTTAAAACTAAAACTACCAATGTGACAGAATAAACAAGTCAAAACCACAGAAGGTAAGGAGGAAGGTTTGATGTGGCAAAGCCTTAGTTTGACTAAGGGATTGGAGGAAAAATAATCAAAAAGTAAGGTTCTTATCTAACATCATGCAGATGAAAATAAAACATTAAAAAATATGAAAAAGATTTGAGAGATAAACCAAGAACCTGGACACCCTTGCAGCAGCATATGAAAGCTGATCTTACTCAGCCACAGCTCTCCTGGTCTGCAGCACATGGTCTTGTGTGATGTTGTCCATCCAGGATCGATCTTCTGCACACTTATGGAGCAGAAATTGCTGTTTGCAAATTGCCTCCTGCAAGGGCACCCTTGACAAGTGTCATGGCTTGTGAGGAGACTTAGAAGATCCTTCCAATGAACTCTCAGAACACATCTGAATGTCGCATGTGGATTGCCCCCTCATTCAGCAACCTTAGGTAGAGAGGTGCAGTGACCCACCACCAAGAAATAAAGCCCTGTTTTTACTCCTGTTACTAATTTTTCCCATGTTGGAGGATAGCAAAGAGTGTGAGCAGCAGCAGATTACTGGGACTGACTCATTGGAGACAGTGGGCTGTATACATAGTACATGGGCAAGTGGGACTCAGAGCTGTTACCTTCTTGCATTCAGGAAAGAGAAAAGCTGTGTAGGAGAACACTTCAGAAATACCCTCACCTTCAGTACTTGAGGATCCCACTCCCACAGCCCCAGAGGAGACTCTGGAGGGAGTTGCTGTACTTGCCATCTTCATGCTCCACGCGGAGCTTTCAGACCTCTGCAACTTCCTCCTCAAGTTTGCAGCAGGTTTGCTAGACTTTGTGTACCAAGTGTGGTTCGTCTTCCAGATGCCCTCATTAGTGGGATAAGAATCAACTCATCCTAACTTATTCTTTGCTTTTCTAATTTGAAATGCTACTTTAGCTGGCTTTTATTCATACTAAAATCAATTTTATGCTATTTTAAAAGGAAGAATAAATCAGCCATGTAGTGAACTGCCATATTTCATGCCAGGGTTCATCAAACACCTGGTGATTTTTCAGAAAGAGAATGAAACCTACTTGTGTTTGCATCAATTTTGATGGAAAAAAATCTCAAACCTAAACAACTGAAAATCCCAGTCCCAAGAAAGAAAAATCAAACACTTAAACGATGAGATAGTTTTAAAAATCTATTTTTTAAAGATTCTGGGTTTAGACTCTTAAACAAATTGTTGAGACAAATTTCTCCTCACTCCAAAGGCAAGAAATCCTAACCCACTACAACTTCTTAATAAATTCACACCTTCTTTTGTTTCTGTTGTTAATGTTATTACTTTATAACATTAGTGTGAACTTCCAGGTTTACATTACTTCTTCACTTAGCAAGAGGAAAGAAACTGAATAAATCCCATTTCATTTTAACATTCCTCCAGGTTTATAGCCAGGATGTTATGCAGTTTTGTGGTCTCCAAGCTGTAATGAAATTCAGAGCTAAAAAAGCAGCAGCTATACCCAAAGAGGCTTTGGGGAGTGACTTCAGGCCTTGTGGGAGCTGCTCTGTGCCATTAAGCAGGATGCTTTAGCAGAACTTCTCTTCATGCCCAAAAGCTGTCCAAGCCTTCATGCTTCAGTAGCTCCATGTTTCAGAATCTGTCAGTCACCGTATGCAAAGGATTCAATGGAGAGCCACACAGGGCAAGTTACGTGGATAAAGCCTCTTGATATTCCTTCTTGCTCCCATGAACCTTTCTCATTTCATTTCATGTCTCATGATGGACAGTAGCAGCTAGGCTGTGATCTGCGATCCCTTAATGATGACAAAAATCTCTCAGCCTGACATCATTCCAGCAGAGAGTTTTAAAATCTGAATTTAGGTCGCCTGTCTGTTGCAGGTGGAAGGCTCTGTGAATGTAAAGTATTTTATGAGTAACTCATTCATGCATTTTTTTAGTTCTTTGTGATTTGCCACAAGTAAAGGAGCAGGTAAGCTCCACCTTATTATATGCTAACTCATCAGAAAATTGATGACTACTTGCTGACTGATATGGTTTATCAGTCATCCTCTCCCCCTGATTTTTGGTTTCGAAGTTCAGAAAGGAATATTGTGATTTTGAGGCCTTTCTATAGAACAGCTCCTAACATTTTACCTCTTAATTTGTGTGGGTATCTCATGAGAAAAACAGAGTTACTCCTGTTTTTTAATGACTTCAGGTGGTTAATATCCACCAGAGAATCCACTGCAACTCTAAGTAGTGCTTCCAGCTGTTAGTTATCCTCCTTGTCAAAGATATGTATCTCATTTCCACTCTAAAAGCATTAGCTACCACACCTAGCCAGTGAGTCTCATTATGCTTATGTGGACTAGACTGAAACCCTCACAACCCTTTGTCCCCTCTTTCTCATTAAGGTATTTTGAGATAGGGCTTAGTCACTATTCCTTTTTCCTGCTTGATAACTAAGGTTCTTCAGTTGTTCTCTGTAATGCAGATCAATGTGAAAAACTCAAGAGAGCAGAAATGGCTCAAAACTGCAGGGAGTCATTTTCCCCTCAGGTCAGCTGTGCAGGGAGGATCACTACTACAGTGTTGCCCTCCGTGGTGGAGTCCCCTTTCCGAAAAGAATAAGATAGATCACAAAGTGAGCAAGTACTAGAGATTCTAAAGCTACAGCTGCTTTAAGGTTTCCACATATGATACCAGTTAATGATGAAACAGGTAAGAAATTATTTTATTTTAGTATAGAAGTACCGGTCTTAAGGAAAAGATAACTGACAGTGATGTTAGTTTTTTTTTCTTTTCCCTGATGTACAAAGGAATAACAACATCCAGCATCTTGAAGCTGAAGTCATACACATTCAACCTTGAAATCAGATGCAATTTTCTAGCAATAAAATTAATGTCCTATTTGAGAGATTACATAGTGAAGAGACATGTTTTCCATTGCATTGGAGTCTTTAAAATGAGATTAGGTATCTTGAGAAGAACACCCGATTCTTTAATTTGACTTCTGGGAAAAGTACACGTACATGGATTACATGTAAGAGAAACCACATAAGGCATTTCAAACAGCTACTTCTGGACTCAGAGTTGAGGAGTACGAATAAATCATTCCAACTATTCCATTACATTTACAATATAAAGGCCCAGTTGAACTAATTTTTTAAGAGGAGAGCAGGAGCAGAGCAAAAGGTGTTGTATTGGGATCAACATCCAAAGGACTACCAAACACTGTGGAGGAAGCCGTGCTTGGACCTGATTAAGTTTTTAAGTCTTTAATTTATCCTTAATTCAGACTTCAGTGATGTTTGAAATACCTGTGCAATCAAAATTGATTTCAGACTTTAGTGCTTGTGATAGCAAATGAGACTGAGTTACTCTTAAAATACAGATACTATTTTTTTTTGTTTTCTTTGCTATAACTCTAGATGATATACTTAAATTCCTTTAGTAGCTCAGTTATGAATCTGTACAATTTAGTATGTTAAAGTTTTCATTAAGATATAATTAATGTTTTAGGAAAATTACTATATTCTTG